>SJXQ01005237.1:235945-484277 GCA_006408695.1 Aepyceros melampus
GGTAAAACGTCACGTGGGAGATCAGCTGTAATCGGCTTGGAGACCGATTTAAAGGGCAGAGTCGGCGCGGCGGCGGTGACGGCGGCGCTAGCCGCTCACCGCGGCGCGCGTCCCTCCCTCGCCCGCCCGCCCGGCCGCAGCCTCTGCTCCCGCCGCGAAGGGGCGGTTCGCGAGGACGTGGAGGCGCGCGGCGACCGCACACACCGACTCACACGCGCGCTCCATCGCGCGCGCACACACACACACACACACACACACACGCAAGCCAAGGATACATACTCACAAACACACAAACCCACATTCCCGTGGCGCGCACAGTCCCAACACAAACGCTCGCGTTTGCACAATTACACACTCCCACAAACCAGAACACACAAATACACAATCACAGACCCATATACTCCAACACACACAAATATATTCGCACAAATACACACAACGCAAATGCTTGAAACACAAAAAATGACACATATATACAAATAACACCCACAACGTGCATTCCTCCACAATAAAATACAACCCCACTTGCAAAGTACACATATATGCAACTTACACAAACTCACACACTGACATGCTCACCCAAACACACACATTTACACACACGTCATACATCCACACACTCAACCAAACTCACCCACGCAGTGGACACATGCACACTTTTACACTCATACATACATTCATACACAGATAGACATCCATACACAATACCTTTCTACTCACATTCATGGTCATACACTCACACAAAATGTGATCATATACAAACATATATATGAACACACACACGGCTGCACACATTGACTCAAAAATACACACAAATAGCATATTCATACACAAGCACTCAGAAACATACAAATACACATTCATGCAAATTTATACACTTTCACAAACCCACTGACACACAACACACTTACCAGCCAAATCCACATACTCACACTCATCCACCACTGTGTTCCCACTGCAGTGGGTGGGGTCACGATGGTTTTGCATAGCAGGCAACCTTGACTTTTCTGTCTATACACTGTACTTAAAAATCGAGGTGAAGATCTCCTGTTCCCAGAAAGGTATCAGATATTATGGGTTCCCTGTCAATGACCGTTATTTCTCAGGATTGAGACGAAAGACTAAATTTTAAGCACAAGAGTTTTCAACCAGGAAAAAACATCCCAACAGGGAGACTTGGGGCCCCTGGCAGAATTTATCCGGAGAGATCATGCTGTCATAGGTTCATTAGATACCCTTGCTGGGACTGGGATTCATTTGATTAACAAATCTCACAGGTTCAGCCAGAAAACCAAGACCCCTACTTAACAATATAAGTGGAATAGAAGTAATGGGCCCAGCAGAGAAAGCTGTGAGAGAAAGCTAGTGAACATTCCAGGGAGTACCTGTGTTTGATTCTGTTATATATATATTTTTAGTCACTTATCATAAAAATGGTTTGCTATAAAGTGTTTATTGTTAAAGATAATAACAGCAAATCCTTTTCTGGGCCATGAATCCACCATAGCACACCTGTGTCTGGTACCAATAGTTGTGTGTTCATTAATTGGTAGCCCAGGGGTTCTGCTGTAAGTGCTGTTTTTGCAGAATATTTTAACTCTGCCTCACTGAGCAGCTGAGTGTTCCATTTTAGCTAAAAAAAAAAATCGCTATTAAAAACTATATAATAGGGAAGTTGCCATTTGAAATTTCAGTATGAGAACTGTGGTCATTTCTCTCTACATATTTTTAAATATCTAAAGGCCAGTGCTTGGCTAATTTGGGTTTAACCCAGGTGAGATATTGCATTGTTCTTCAGAGGAGATACCAGTAGAGAGACACTAAGTAAATGTGGACACGATTTTGAGTCAGATCCGAGAGGTAGAGGAGATGGCAATGACCTCAGTAGGCCTTTCATTTCTTTCTCTGTGATCCAAACCCCATAAGTGAGTTGACAGGGGTAGAGTTGATGAGCTCCATTTTTGAGCAGAAACCATTAAGGGTGTGAATTCAATACAAAAACAATTTTGCAATGAGTATTTAGAACTTCTAACCACTTGTGTATTTTTTTAGATGTGAAACTTCCCCGCCCCCCCCCCCCATAAGCAGTGTCTTTGGTATTTAGGCTAATTTCAGTGCTTATTTATCGTATCTGCTCAAAGTTCCTTTTGATTTGAACCACATGAAGTATTCTTCTCAGCCTCTGGTCTGTCACCACTTCCTACCATGGAAGGTGTTGTGACTGGCATATGCCCTCTGACAGTAAGAGAAAGGAGCTCTTTCTTTCCCCCAATTTGACTGGTGACCATTATGGGTTTTAATTATGGAAATTCACTGGGACACTGATCACCTGTTTACGTCCTCAACACTACATTCAGGTGAGGTAGAGGATACAGAGAAACCCCCTACCTCTGCCCCTGGTGTACGCAGTTTGTTAGGAATAGGGTTTAACATTTAGGCATTTCTCACCTATCTGTTATTGGAGAAGGAAATGGCAACCCACTCCAGTGTTCTTGCCGGAGAATCCCAGGGACGGGGGAGCCTGGTGGGCTGCTGCCTATGGGGTCACACAGAGTCGGACACGACTGAAGTGACTCAGCAGCAGCAGCACTTGTCTGTTCCTCCAAGGCAGGGCTGCAGCACCCAGTGCATGCCCAGTTGCTAAGTCACGTCCGACTCTTTGTGACCCCATGGACTGTAGCCCGCCAGACTCCTCTGTTCATAGAATTCTCCAGGCAAGAATACTGGTTTCTATTTGCATCTCCAGGGGATCTTCCCAACCCAGAGATCCAACTCACGTCTCCTGCATTGACAGGCAGATTCTTTAGCACCAAGCTACCCGGCAAGCCTGAAGCACCCAGTAGGAGAGCTTATATACAGTAGATATACAAGTGATTCATAATATTTCCTAAATGAATATTGGGCCACTGAATTATTAAAGATGACACGCACATTAGCAAATATTAGATCATTCTGCAAGACTCTTAAGAGGTGGAGAAACAACCAGAAATTCCTAGACATTCTAGAGAACCTATATCCCGTGAGTATCTGATGGACATTCGTGGACTTTCAGCTTCCTTCATCTAGAGGGAAGCTGCACCCCTGGAATGGTGCCATCTTGAAACACCAAAGGGTCAAGAGGTTATGTAAATGAGGATGATTATTCCCCCAGCTAATCATACAGGCTGGCAAACATGGACTATGTTCCAAGTGGGTGGAAACAAGTGCTTCTATGAATTTATTGTTTTACCCTCTTGCGTTTCATGAACTCGTTCCTAAAGGGGACAGTTTAAGTTGATTTTTGAAAATGGTGCATTTCTCACTGATAATGATGAAAGTGTCCTCTTTCACTTTTCCTGGGTAATTAAGAGAAAAAAAAAAGTGGCAATGAACTATCGTATCTGGAAACCGTATGTACGACTTGTAGAGGGAGGAGATGATTTCCAGATAATTTGACCAAAAATAAAGGAGGGAGAAAGGGAAAGAGGAAAGAAGGAAGGGAGGAAAAGAGGGAGTAAAGGAATAAAGAGGGAAGATAAGAGGAAAGAGAAATTTTCTCTGAGTTGTATAATAGCTTCTCTAAAGCTATTAAGGTTGGGGAGGTGGAGGCAGGGAAACTCATTCTCCATTTACAGAACTTAATCCATGGCTTTTCCAAATGCCTAATTCATACATGAGAAGACTTTCCAGGAGGGGGCTCTGTGGCCAAATATTCAAGGGTTAGAAGAACAGTAGGCAGGTAGGACTTGAGGAGCATGGTACCCCAGAAGCTAAATAGCAGTGCTTGAAGAAAGAAGGAGTGATCAGCTGTGTCAAATACTTCTTTGATGTTAAGTTAGATGCTGACCATTGGGTTTGGACAATGAGAAGATCATTGGTGACAGTGACAGCCGTGGTTTCAGTTGAGTGGTAAGGCTAAAAAGACTGAATGGAGTGGTTCACACACATTAAGTATATTACCCTCAAAATCCAGGATGCAAATAAAAATATTAGGAAAAACTGTGCCAATCACCTTACCAGTGTGAACTTGGAAGCTCAACACTCAGATCTTCTCACTCTGAGCACAGCCAGCTGTAGGTAATTGCCAGACACATTCTGACAAGTCAGATCATCCCCAGGACCACAGACACCTGGGTGAGAAGTGCTGCTGACTTTGGAGAAGATTCACTGCTATGGGGGAGTTTGCTCCAGGAATAGACACCTGACGAGACCCTGTCATGGTTCCCCAGCTGAGAATAATATTGGGTCCAGCCTTAGCAGTCACGGCTCGTCCAAAGCGTCACACAGTGGGGCTGTCTGGATGCTTCAGAGAGGAGTCTCTTTATCCTGCTCTATCCCACCAGAGACTCTGAGCAAATGTTCTCGGTAGCTCTGCGTCATTGGTCTGGATTCAGTTTCTCCTCGTGCTGTAGGTGCAGGTGTAGGATGCAGGATGCATGCCTTTGCCTAGACTGAACTCTGAATGTTTTGAAACCTTGGGGATAATTAGAGAAAAGGAGTGGGGGAAGCCGTGGGAGTGATCCATAAACCGTAAATAATTTTCTGCCTCTCAGGAGCTGGAACTTGGATTCCCTTTGGTGTAGAAACTGTTCCTTCATAAGAAGCCCTTGAGAAGGCTCTTCAGTTGAGAAATATAAAACAAATGACTTCTCATCATTTCGAGAAAACCATGATGGGATCTGAATGCGGGTGGCTCCAAAGGTCAGCATTCTTTTGTAATACTTGTTGTGCGCATAGCTACTCTTGGAGGAGATGTTTCTTTTCCTTCTGGCAGAGACTGGCTGGATACAGAGATGAACGCACAATGCTTCTCTCCTAGAGCGGAGAGGACTCTATTTCCCAGCCCTTCTTACCATATAACTGGGTTTTGGCCTAAGGGATGTGGGCAGACTGATGGGCACCTCCTGCTAGGTCCGGTCAGGATCATCTCTGCTCTTTCTTCTCCTTGGTAAGAGTGAAGATGCATCTGGAAGTCAGCAGGGCCACAAGATGGAAGAAGCCGTGGTCCCTGAGTCACTGCATGGCTTCGAACTGCCCGGAGCAGCCCAACCCATGTGACACTGTGACATAAGCAAAACATAAACTTTTGTTTTATCCAGTCATAGAGATACTGGGCTTCTTGTTATAACTAGTGCTAAGTGCCCTGATTGATACATTTCTCTGCAGACTTAAAGTGTGTTAAATCAGCTATAAACTGTTCTTTTTGCTTTTTAAAAAACAGGCTTCTTGAAGTATAAATGACTTACAATAACTGCACATATTTAAAGAATATTGTTTGATAAGTGTTGACATATTTGTATACCCATGAACCCATAGCTAAATCAAAATAACAAACATTTCCCTGGTGGCTCAGATGGTAAAAAAAAAAATGCCTACAATGCATGAGATCCAGGTTCGATCCCTGGGTTGGGAAGATCCCCTGGAGTAGGAAATAGCAACCCACTCCAGTATTCTTGCCTGGAGAATTCCATGGATAGAGGAGGCTGGCGGGCTACAGTTCATGGGATCACAAAGAGTCGGACACAACTGAGCAACTAACACAATCACTCCCAATAGTCTCCTCATACCTCTTTGAAATCCTTCCTTCCCACCTCTTCTTCCCCTCCACCCCCATGCAAACACTGGTCTACTTTGCCATTGTTGGTTTGCAATTTTTAGAATTTAAAATAATGGACTCATACAGTCTTGTAGCCTTTTTATCTGGTGTCTGCCATTCATAGTGGTACTGGCAATCATTCATTTTGATGAACTTTCCAATAGTTTATTCCTTTCATTTCTGAATAGTATTCTGTAGTGTGAGTACACCACATTTGTTCATGCATTTGCCTGCTGGGGGACATTTGAGTTGTACTTTGGATTAACCTAGTGAAAGTTAAAGTCGCTCAGTCGTGTCCGACTCTGCAACCCCATAACCTAAGAACAGAGAAGGCAATGGCACCCCACTCCAGTACTCTCACCTGGAAAATCCCATGGATGGAGGGCCTGGTGGGCTGCAGTCCATGGGGTCACTAAGGGTCAGACACGACTGAAGGACTTCACTTCCACTTTTCACTTTCATGCATTGGAGAAGGAAATGGCAACCCACTCCAGTGTTCTTGCCTGGAGAATCCTAGGGACGGGGGATTCTATGGGGTCGCACAGAGTCAGACATGACTGAAGTGACTTAGCAGCAACCTAAGAACACTAAGATTTTCTCCTGTATTTTCTTTCAGAAGTTTTCTGGTGTTAGGGCTTATATTTCAGTCTATGATCCAAGGTGTGAGGTATGAATTGAGGTTTGTATTTTTGCATATGGCTGTCCAACTGTTCCAGCACCATTTGTTGAAAAGATTATTCTTTCCCTATAGAATTGCCTTGGCATGTGTGTCAAAAATCAATTGACTACACACGTGTGGGTCTATTTATTGATGCTGTTCTGTTCCTTTGATGTGTATCTTTATATATATATATACATATATATGTGTATATATATATCAGATTTACATTGATATATAACTTTATACCAACTTTACACTGTCTTGATTAACTTTTTAAAAAGTCTTAAAAATCAATAGTTTTAAGATTTGAAACTCATGCTCCTTTGAAATTGTTTTGGCTATTTTAAGTTTGCAGTTCCACACAAATTTTAGATTCAGCTTACAGATTTCTGCCAAAAAAAAAAAAATTGCTGGGCTTTAGATTGGGATGGCATTGAATCTGTAAGTCAGTTTAGAGAGAACTGACATTTTAACAATATTGAGGTCCTCCAATCCATGAACATGGTGTATCTCCCCATTTTAGCTCTTCTTTCATTTCTCTCAGCAGTGTTTTATAGTTTTCAGTGTACAGGTCTTACACAACTCTTGTCTAATTTATTCTAAATATTTCACATTTTTTAATGCAATAGTGTCTTAAGACTGTTCTTAAAAAAAAAAAATACTGTAAACTGGGTAGCTTGTCAGCAACAGAAATTTCTCTCAGTTCTAGAGGCTGAGAGCCCAAGATCATGGTGCTGACCTGGCTGGATCCAGCAGAGTCCTCTTCCTGACTGCAGACAGTGGGCTTCTTGCTGTATCCTCACAGTATAGAGAAAGAGAGCATTTTGGTCTCTTCATTGTCTTATGAAGGCACCAATCCCATTCATTAGCGCTCCACCCTCACAGTCTAATTACCTCCCCAAATCCTCCCACCTCCCAATATCATCACATTGGAGATGAGATTTCAGTATGTGAATTTGGGAGGGCGGCCATGAACACAAACAGTCCACAACAAACAGTAAATGGTATGTTTTCATTTATTTTCTGATTTCTTGTTGACAGTAATATAGATATAAAATTTATTTCAACAGATTGATCTCATACCTTGAAACCTCACTATATTCACTTCTAAGTTCTTACAATCTTTTCATAAGTTTGTTTAAGGTTTTCTACATTGACCATGATGTCATCTGTTAATAAAAATACTGTTATTTCTTCCTTTCATATCAGTCTGTCTTTTATGTCTATTTCTTGCCTTTTGCTATGGCTAAGACCTCTAAGAAATATGTTAAATAGAAGAGGTGAGAATGTACATCCTTGCTTGTTCCTTATCTTAGAAGGAAAGGATTCACCAGGTGTGATGTTATCTGTAAGGTTTTCATAGAGGCCATTAGCAGATTGAAGAAGTTCCCAGCTATTCCTGGTTTGCAGAGAGATTTTTTTTAAAATCATGATTGGATATTGAATTTTGGCAGATGCTTTTTCTTATGTTCATATGGTTTTACTTTTTAAATCATTCAATATGGTGAGGCAATAGCTTTAAATAATAGTGTTAAATAAACCTTGCATTCCTAGGATAAACTCTATTATGGTGTATCATCTACTGTTAACCCATACAGTATATTTTTCATCTCAAACATTATTTCATCTTTAAAAGTTTGATTGGGTCTTTTTGTCTTTCATTTTCCTCTTCATCATGCTCATACATTCTTTTACCTTATCAAAACATATGGGAGTATACTTATAATAGCTGTTTTAATGTCCTTATCCCTCCATTTTATTGTTTCTGTCATTTGTGTCATTTCTGGGCCTATTCATTAATTTCATTTTCTCTTTCCAAAGAGCCACATTTTCCTGAGTCTTTGCCATATTTGGTTAGATGCCTAAGGAAGTATTCTTACCAGGATAATCCAGTGGACAAAGGGATTATCTTTGTCCTGGCGGGCTACAGTCTGTGGGGTTGCAGAGTCGACTAAGGCGACTGAGAGCACATACGCGCGTGTGGCACACACACGCATGCACAGACACTGTGAATTTTACATTTTCAGTTCTGCTGCTTTCATCGTGTGTTTGTTTGTTGTTAATACGCTGCTTTAAATATTTTCTACTTTGTTCTGGAACTCAGTTAAGTAACTTGAAAATAGTTCGATCTTTAGAAGGCCTACTGTTAAGCTTTCTTTTCAGGGAGGTTCAGAGGTTAAGTCAGTTTGGCCCACTCAGCCGAGGACTCTACTTCATGCTCCCTGTGTTAGGATGTATGTCCATTCTTCTAGGAAGTGGTGTAAACTCTGGAGATTTTTCCTCTTGCTTCTTTTTCTCTTGTTCTGACTTTAGTCATTTTCTCACACGCATGAGCTGATCTGGGCTCAGCTGAAGACTGAAGGGGAACTTTCTGTAGATTCGCAGCTCTCTCTTATGTAGCTGTCTCCTCTCCAGCACCCTGTTCTGTGTATTCTAGCCTCTGGCTTCCCTGCACTCAGTCTTGTCTCTTCACTCAGTGAGGCCACCAGGGCTTCGTAGGGTTCTCCCTTTAAGCTCTGCAGGCTGGCAGTTCTCTCCAGGATGGGTGGTGGGGCCACTTGTAGGGCTCATCTCGTTTGCCTCCCTCACTCAAGGACTCCCAAGTGCCTTCCGGCCTCTTTCCCTGTGTCTGGAAACCACTGCTTCATATATTTTGTCCAATATTGTGGTTGTTTAGGGTATGAAGTAGAAATCCTGTTTTTGTTCTTGAGAAATTATTTGGTGGTTGCTCATAGGTGATGAAGAGTAGCTGTTGCTGGGATATTCACAACGTAAATGATGGGTGGGAGCTTCAGCCCACATGTAGGAGAGAGAAAGAGGGGCTGCACCAAGCTCGGCAAAGCCCCACTGTGGTCTGGACCATGGAAGTCCTCCCTACTCAAGGTGTGTTATTTAACACCGGAAATCACAAAGGCTCATGTTGGACTCTTAAGTCCCATTAGTGGCTTAAAATCAGCCCAGACAGGACCTATGTTTTCTCCTCATAAGAGTGATTCTTCCTTCCATAGAATCATTCTGAAAAGAGGCTGATTCTATGACAAGTGAAAACTGGAGAGGAAGGTTTGTGTCGAAGGAAGAAAGAAACTTTTTCTCTAGCAGGGAACTTCTCAGTTCATCTCCATGTTAACATCTGCATTCTCTATGTTGTCAGAACCTTCTGTTCTCTGTTGTTCTGATGGAAATTAAAAGAAAGGACCGATTCCACGCTTGAGATGGGTTGGTAAAGGTGAGTGGTGCTTCCCCTTGCCAATCTCCATTCCCACTGGCCTGAGGGTAACTCTGGCCCAGAGTTGCATGGAAGTGATTTGAGCTTCAAAGAGATACTAGATAAAGATCACCACAGCTGGCAGCTCAGTGAGACTGGAGCAGGAGACCATATACAGATCTTCTAGTGAATCCTCATAAGGAAGCAGCCTGTGCATCCTAACAATTGTGTGTGTGTGTGCACGCGCACACATGCATGCTCATGTTCAGTCACTCAGTTATGTTCGATTCTTTGCAACCTTATGAACTGTATGTAGCCCATCAGGCTCCTCTGTCCATGGAATTCTCCAGGCAAGAATACTGGAGTGGGTCGCCATTTCCTTCTCCAGGGGATCTTCCGGATCCAGGGAGCTCATGTCTCCTGCTTGGCAGGTAGATTTACCACTGAGCCACCAGGGAGGGCCCTTTGAGGCCTATATACCTGTACAAAACCATTTATCTCATCTGGACCTCCACAGTAAAACCACTTACCTTCTTTCTCTTCATCTTCTCTCTTCCTCTGCCAGGATCCACTGCAGGCTGCCTAGTGAATACTGCTCTTCTCATACCCTCTCACTGTTCTTCTTTTTCTGTTTTTCTCAGTCTGTCTTCTTTGGGGTTATTTCACTTGTATCCACAGCACAGTGCACTTAAAAGACTAACCTCACTCAGTCATGAACAGCCAATCAGAGAACTGCTTTGCTCTTGTCAGCCTCCACAGCCAATCAGAGAGCTGCTTTCCTTCTACATGGCAGCTGGTCAACCACAACACATTGGCTGTGAGTTTCAGAGCCTTGCTTCTCCTCTGAAATCTGGCCTTCACCGGGTGACCACCTTGTCCCAGATTCCCAGGATTCTTGTTTTAGCATTGAAATTCCTACATCCCAGGAAACTCCCCGGACCCCAACGAATGGAATGGCTGATCTCCCCAATCCTGAAGCCAGTGCATGACTTCTTTGTTCCCAAGAGCTGGTTTTTAAGGCTATTCAAGGTTCAAGTCCATCTGAGCAACTTAAGGGTGGAAGTGGCTAGTTACCAGATGACCTAAGATTTGCTATGGTGGAGCTTATTATCAAATCTTTATGCAGTTAAATTTGTATCATTTATTTTAAATGGTAAAATTATCATGTTCAGTAAATGTGTCAGAGTCAAAAACACACGTAGAATAGTATGTTTGCCTAAGGCAAATAACATAGATTCTGTAACTGCTAGTCTTAGTTCTCAAGGAGTATGGGAAGATAATCTTATAGTGTGGATTATCATTACTTATGCAGGTTTTAGTAAAAATTGTAAATATATATGTATATATATATATATATATATACACACACAAAGCTTCCCTGCTGGCTCAGCAGGTAAAGATCTGCCTACAATGAAGGAGAGACATGGGAGATGTGGTTCAATCCCTGTGTCAGGAAGATCCTCTGGAGGAGGAGAATGACAACCTACTCCAGTATTCTTGCCTGAAAAATCCCATGGACAGAGGAGCCTGGTGGTCTACAATCCAAAGGGTTGCAAAGAGTCCGACATGACTGAGTGACTAAGCGTGCATACACATGTACTTTGTATTTGAAAAAGACATTTATTATTGACTGCTTGCAATCCATGTGCTCTGAATGGATTTTCTAATGCCAGAGATGGATTTTGGTGCTCCATCCACATTCCTTGGGGCCAAAGATAGACATCTAGTTAAGGAATGCTGTGGGAGGCAGGGTGATGCTCACATAAAATCCAAAAGTGGAGTCTGCACGGACAGCAGAGGCCTCTGAAGCGCACTTAGAAAGAGAAATTCCACCATCTGTGAGTCATCACTCTGAGTTTATTATTACTGTGTCCCTGTGCATTGATTAAAAATGCATATACTCTCAGTAGGGGTACACATATTTGTGTGAATGGATTTATCAACTCATATTCTTTCCTAACAGGAGAAACAGAACAGCACAGAAGCCCTGGATCATAAAGAGGAAAAACTGGAGGAAGGGAGGGGAAGAGAAGTGGAGTATGACATTGAATTCTGGGCAAAATATTTATTGGGTTGGCCAAAAAGTTTGTTTGGATTTTCCTGTAATATCTTACAGGTCAACCTAATAGTTAAAAGAATTGGTAGAAGGGATATGGGGAGATCTTATGTCATTCAGGATTCAGTAAGGAAATTTTGAATATTTTACATAAAGAGAACTTAATTCAGGGATGGAAGACCAAAGGAGTCAAATGGGTTCAGGGTGGAAACTCAGAGATGAAGAAGGGCAGGAAGTCAGTACAGCTTCTGGGCTGCAGAGACAAAGGGAGAAGATGAATTCCTGGGTCCCTGGCACAACCAGGCAGAAGCTGGTATCATGTGGGCATGTCTGGCAGGAGGTGAAGCCATGGAAGAGGCTCAGCTATTGCTGCAGACTCAGCCAGGCAGAGATGGGGGAGGGGAGAGGGAAAGAACTGGATGACTCTCTCCTGCCTTCAAATTCACCGATGCTTCTTGTTGGCTGCACTCACCCCGAGCCTGGCAGACAAATACAAAGTGGGGTGGGGTTGGGGGAGGGCAAGAAGTGAATGTAAGAGCAAGTAGCCCCAAGACTGGCAAACACCAGATAAATACCTAATTCTCTGCTTCACGAGCATGCCAGGGGTGTGCTCTTAGCACCTCAGCCCTAGACTTCAAAACATACAACGTTGCAGTCAGCTTTCCAAAACTCCCAACCCTGTTTTCTCAAACTGGAAATGAATTTATTCTGTAAACCAGCTTAATGTCCTTTGTGACCCAAATCATCAAGAGATCAACAAACGTTTATCAACTTCTTACTTGTTATGGTGATGATGGTAGAAACAAATATGAATAAGACTGAAGCACTGACATATATACACAACCATGTGTAAAATAGATATCTAGTAGGAAGCTGCTATATAGCACAGGGAGCTCAGCTGCATACTCTGTAACGACCGAGAGGGGTGGGATTGGGGGGATGGGAGGAAGGCTTAAGAGGAGGGGATATATGAAAACTTATAGCTGATTCACATTATATAGCAGAAACATTATGTATACTGTTTTATAACACTGTAAAGCAATTATCCTCCAATAAAAAAAATTTTTTTTTTTTTAAAGTGCTATTGACAGGTAGGAGGTGATAGGAATGGGTGACGGTGGTCAAAAGGTACAAACTTTCAGTTACTAGATAAGCAAGTTCTGGGGATGTAATGTACCACATGGTGACTACAGTTAATAATACTGTATTATATACTTGAAGTTGCTAAATGACTGGAGATTAATCTCATCACAAGAAAAAAATTGTAACTTTGTGAAGTTACAGATGTTCACTAAACTTGTGTTGATCAGCTCACTATATATATATCAAATCATTATGTTGTATACCTTCAACTCATAAATGTTGTATATCAATTATATCTCAATAAAGGTGGAAAAAAAGTGCAAAAAAAGAGCCTCTAATAGTTTCCCATTTTATACAAGAGGGCAAGCAAATACACAACTTTTTTCTTGCCTTGTTTATAATGCAAGGCAAAAGGCTAAAATGAGTTTTCCCTGTGGCCATCAGAAAAACTAGGTGATTGAGCTAAATGATTAACAAAAAGAAAGAGATGCCAAAACATAGTTCATAATTTGTGAGCACTTTCTAAGTTGGTGGGTTATGGTAAGACTGAGGAAAGGAGAGACTTGCTAAAACTAATTGGTGAGATTCTTTAACACCAGTCCACATCAGATTCCCTGACTCAAATTCCATCTCTCACTACATTAAGCCCAAGTTCCTTTTCCGCACAGAGGGCTCTCTGTGACCTGGTCTCCATTCCAGCTTTCTCTCATCATCTACCATTTCAAATATTACTCTCCAGTTCTGTTCAGTTCAGTCGCTCAGTCGTGTCTGACTCTTTGCGACCCCGTGAATTGCAGCACGCCAGCCCTCCCTGTCCATCACCAACTCCCGGAAGTCACTCAGACTCACGCCCATTGAGTCCGTGATGCCATCCAGCCATCTCATCCTCGGTCGTCCCCTTCTCTTCCTGCCCCCAATCTCTCTTTTCCAATGAGTCAACTCTTCGCATGAGGTGGCCAAAGTACTGGAGCTTCAGCTTTAGCATCATTCCTTCCAAAGAAATCCCAGGGTTGATCTCCTTCAGAATGGACTGGTTGGATTTCCTTGCACTCCAAGGGACTCTCAAGATTGTCTTCTCCAACACCACAGTTCAAAAGCATCAATTCTTCGGTGTTCAAGAACTTCAAAATTTAAATTTTAATTTCCAGGCACTTCAAATTTAATCTCCAATAATTCCAGACTTCCGGTTGATCTCAGCTTTTACTGTGTTCAGTGGTGCTCGTTGAATAAATGACTGTTTCATGCC
Organism: Aepyceros melampus; assembly: GCA_006408695.1. Classification (NCBI taxonomy): domain Eukaryota; kingdom Metazoa; phylum Chordata; class Mammalia; order Artiodactyla; family Bovidae; genus Aepyceros; species Aepyceros melampus. The sequence goes on from SJXQ01005237.1 coordinate 249,772, forward strand.
TCTAGCTCTTTATCTGTTTCTTTCTATAAGAGCTTTGGTTTAGACAGTAAAGAATCCATCTGCAATGCAAGAGACCCAGATTCTATCTCTGGGTTGGGAAGATCCCCTGGAGATGGGAATGGCAACCCTCTCCAGTATTCTTGCCTGGAGAATTCCATGGACAGAAGACTCTGGCAGGCTACAGTCCATGGGGTCGCAAAGAGTTGGACATAACTGAGCAACTAACACTTCTCTAGGAGCAGCCTTCTGTCTTCATTTGACAAGTGTGAAGTGCTTATCCTGCAAGAAATCACTTGGTTATTTTTCCTCTGTGGAGGCATCACTGAACTTCCAGCTGGATTTAGTCTTCTTTCCATGTGCAATAGTCATATTATCTCTCATATAAGCATTCACCACACTTTAGAAATTATCTGTATGTCTATCTCTGTTACTGAACAAAGCTCCCTAAGGCCAGGGACCCTGTCTTACTCATTTCTGAGCCTCAGTGGAGGTCCCAGTCCAGGCTAACCTGCACTGAACCTAGCTGTGACTAGTGTTAGTTATTGCCACCCCAAATGCCTCTCCACTCCTCTTCCCTAACGATACCCTACAAGTAGGAGTATAACCAGGAGTGTGCTCTAATCTGCTCAAGCCACCAGAATATTCTTTCCCTCCCACTTGGAGTGATTGATCTAAGCCAGTCCAATCAGAGTGAATGTGAGGACTCTCACTTGAAACTCTAGGGTAAAGACTAAAACTTTCTCTTTCCTTAGATGTGGAAGAGAGCCAAGGAGCTTCTGGAGCATCAAACCACCATTTAACCCTCACTGCTCAATTGCTACCCCATCTGAGTCTGGGCAGTTGGACTACTTCCAAGGGAAGAACTCAAGAGAATGGAGGACACATTTCTGCCCACCATCCCAGACCCAGACACTTGCTAAGATTTGTCATATGGTATTGATGCTTTTGAACTGTCGTGTTGGAGAAGACTCTTGAGAGTCCCTTGGACTGCAAGGAGATCCAACCAGTCCATTCTGAGGGAGATCAACCCTGGGATTTCTTTGGAAGGAATGATGCTAAAAACTCCTTGGAAGAAAAGTTATGAGCAACCTAGATAGTATATTCAAAAGCAGAGACATTACTTTGCCGACTAAGGTCTGTCTAGTCAAGGCTATGGTTTTTCCTGTGGTCATGTATGGATGTGAGAGTTGGACTGTGAAGAAGGCTGAGCGCAGAAGAATTGATGCTTTTGAACTGTGGTGCTGGAGAAGACTCTTGAGAGTCCCTTGGACTGCAAGGAGATCCAACCACTCCATTCTGAGGGAGATCAACCCTGGGATTTCTTTGGAAGGAATGATGCTAAAGCTGAAACTCCAGTACTTTGGCCACCTTATGCGAAGAGTTGACTCATTGGAAAAGACCCTGATGCTGGGAGGGATTGGGGGCAGGAGGAGAAAGGGACGACAGAGGATGAGATGGCTGGATGGCTCACGGACTCAATGGACGTGAGTCTGAGTGAACTCCGGGAGTTGGTGATGGACAGGGAGGCCTGGCGTACTGCGATTCATGGGGTCGCAAAGAGTCGGACACGACTGCGCGACTGAACTGAACTGAACAAAGAAAGTCAATGCCAAAGAATCCTCAAACTACCGCACAACTGCACTCATCTCACATACTAGTAAAGTAATGCTCAAAATTCTCCAAGCCAGGTTTCAACAGTACGTGAACCGTGAACTTCCAGATGTTCAAGCTGAATTTAGAAAAGGTAGAGGAACCAGAGACCAAATTGCCAACATCCGCTGGATCATCACAAAAGAAAGAGAGTTTCAAAATATATCTACTTCTGCTTTATTGACTATGTCAAAGCCTTTGATTGTGTGTACCACAATAAACTGTGGAAAATTCTGAGAGATGGGAATATCACCCACCTGATACCACCTGACCTTCTTGAGAAATCTGTATGCAGATCAGGAAGCAACAGTTATAACTGGACATGGAACAACAGACTGGTTCCAAATAGGAAAAGGAGTACATTAAGGCTGTTTATCACCCTGCTTGTTTAACTTATATGCAGAGTATATCATGAGAAATGCTGCACTGCATGAAGCACAAGCTGTAATCAAGATTGCCGGGAGAAATATCAATAACATCAGATAAGCAGATGATACCACCATTATGGCAGAAAGTGAAGAACTAAAGAGTCTCTTGATGAAAGTGAAAGAGAGTGAAAAAGTTGGCTTAAAACTCAACATTCAGAAAACTAAGATCATGGCATCTACTTCCATCACGTCATGGCAAATAGATGGGGAAACAGTGGCAGACTTTATTTTCCTGGGCTCCAAAATCACTCCAGATGGTGACTGCAGCCATGAAATTAAGAAATGCTTGCTCCTCAGAAGAAAAGTTATGACCAACCTAGATAGCATATTAAAAAGTAGAGACATTATTTGGCCAACAAAGGTCCATCTAGTCAAAGCTATGGTTTTCCCAGTAGTCATGTATGGATGTGAAGTTGGACTATAAAGAAAGCTGCTGCTGCTGCTGCTAAGTTACTTCAGTCGTGTCCAACTCTGTGTGACCCCAGAGACGGCAGCCCACCAGGCTCTGCCATCCCTGGGATTCTCCAGGCAAGAACACTGGAGTGGGTTGCCGTTTCCTTCTCCAATGCATGAAAGTGAAAAGTGAAAGTGAAGTTGCTTAGTCGTGTCCAACTCTTTGCGACCCCATGAACTTCAGCCTACCAGGCTCCTCCGTCAAGCACCAAGGAATTGATGCTTTTGAACTATGGTGTTGGAGAAGACTCTTGAGAGTTCCTCGGACTGCAAGGAGATCCAACCAGTCCATCCTAAAGGAAATCAGTCCTGAATATTCATTGGAAGGACTGATGTTGAAGCTGAAACTCCAATACTTTGGCCATCTGATGCAAAGAACTGACTCATTGGAAAAGACCCTGATGCTGGGAAAGACAGAAGGTGGAAGGACAAGGGGACAACAGATGAGATGGTTGGATGGCATCACCAACTCAATGGACATGAGTTTCAGTAAATTCCAGGAGTTGGTGATGGACAGGGAGGCCTGGTGTGCTGCAGTCCATGGAGTTGCAAAAAGTCAGACACAACTGAGTGACTGAACTGAAGTGACTGAACTGAGTTGGGAGAAAGATCCATCTAAATTAGTGGAAAATCCAAATTCCCAGTATTTCCAAATACAAGGAATACCTCTAGATTTAGAACATTGATAAATGGAATCAAAGCTTTTTCCACTTCTTCCAAAAATGTCATTGAAATAACAAAGATATAAAAAGAAAAAACAAACAAGCAAACAAACAGCAGTACTAGAAACAGGCGGTAGTGGTTGTAGTCACTAAGTTGTGTCCAGCTCTTACTGCTACATGGACTGTAGCCTGCCAAACTCCTCTATCCACAGGATTTCCCAGGCAGGAATACTGGAGTGGGCTGCACTTCCTTCTCCAGAGGATCTTTGCATAGCACCTGGGTCTCCTACATTGCAGGCAGATTCTTTACCAACTGAGCACATACACACACACACACACACACACACACACTCACGCAAACAGGAGTACTAGAAAAATCAAGAGGAATAGTGTTACCACCAAAGAAATGTTGATTCCTGAAAAATATGAAGCAGATAGGATAAGTACAACTCGATGTACATTTAAAAATTTATATCTAATTATAAACATTTGCCTTACTGATCAAACTAATAAGGCAGTTAATGACAGAGTTGAGCACCCAACACAGGCAGAAGAGGATCGGGATATAAGAGTAGGAAAAAAAAAATAGTAGGAAAAAAATCAAGTTCAGCACTACAAGGACATAAAGAAGAGTAGGCTGGGGGAATTCAAGATAATCATATTAAAAGACTTAAGAGAATTCCCTAGCAATCCAGTGGTTAGGACCCTGCAATCCTACAGCAGAGGGGCAGGGTTCAATCCCTGGTTGGGAAACTAGGATCCCAGACGGCCACAAAGACTTAAACTCTAGATTTATGTCACTGTCTCATATCTTGGACTAGCTGTTTTCATTTGAGGTCTGTGAGATAAAAACTATTTTCAAAATAATACTGACAGGCTGTTTGCCTTTTTCACTATGTTGACATTTGCACTGGTAGAACAAAAATAATTGTGGTTGACACTCCTGATGCCTTAGGCACCTAACTGGTACTTGCGTCCATTATATTCTTCATCACCAGGCACAGATGGGAGGTGGGGGGTGGGGGTGGAGTGAGTTTCACATAATACCCTTAATGAAGCAGTAAAAAATTATTAATGTTATTAAAATATCAATCTTTATATCTTTTTAATATTCTGTCTGACAAAATGGGAAGTATATCTAAAGCACTTCTATTGAATACCGAAATATGATGGTGATTGTCTCAAGAAAAAGCACTTGTATTACAATTGTTTGAGTTGCAAGCTGACTTAGCTGCTTTTTTCATGGAACATCATTATTTCTTAAAAGAATAATAGGCAAACCATTACATATCTGGCGGACACTGTCTCAAAAATGAATGAAATGAGCCTGTCACTGCAAATAAACAGCTGACAGTATTTGTTGCCAACAATAACATTCTAACTTTCAATAGAAAATATCAGAATTTTTTAAAACTTACTCAAGTTTTCATCAGCATAAGCATGACATCATTCCAATATAACTTAAGATTCTTTTATGATACCAGTGGTTTTAAAAAATAATTTTTTGATGTTGTATTACTAAATGTATCAATGCTTGAAAGATCTTCATAATTCAGGGAACCAGAGTCGTCCAAATAACCAAAGAATGATGTTACAAAATCATGTATGGGCAATTAAAAATTTCAAAGTGCAAAGTAGATCCTTTGACTTTAATGTAATAGAATAAAAAGCATTCACTGCTAAATTTTCAGATTCCACATTTGATTTGCACAGGTCAAGTTTCAGTGCAGTATCAAAGGATACAATCTACATTTCTCTAAAAAAAAGTTATTAAAATTCTCCTCCCTTTTCCAATTACACATCTGTGTGATGATGAGTTTTCTTCATCTGCTTCAGTCAAAACAATATATTTTAGAAATTCCTGGTTGTCCAGTGGTTAGGACTCTGCACTTTCACTGCCATGGACTGGAGTTCAATACTTGTTCGGGGAACTGGATCCTGTAACACCCACAGCCAAAACAAAAAAAGAAAAAGAAAACCATCCCAGAAAGTGTAAAGCACTCTTGACACCAGAATTTTGGAGACTCAGTGCTATATTCATTCTCATGGTCGCCATAGTTGGTTTCTACTTCCTGAGCTGAGAAAATAAGAGCGGGGGAAGAGTGAACACAGACAGTGTCCCAGTTGCAACCAGAGTGGAATGTAGGATGACAGCAGTGAAGCCCTTTAATGTTATCTGCTATTTGGATAAATTTCCTCATAGGCTTACAATCCTCCAGGAGCACAGATACCCTGAGATACATCAATGGATGCTGGAAAAGTGACAGCTTGAGAGAAGGTTTGGGAAAGTAAATGAAAGGCTTTCCATACAAGCCACTCATACATAGAGTTGCTGGCCTGGTCCCATACAGATTTGAGAAAATGAGGCAAGCAGATGAATAAACTCTAAGAAGAAAAAATCCTCTGATTTCAGTTGATGACTTCCCACCTTCAGGTGAACATGCACAAGTTTGTATGCTATGGTAAGCACTTTCTTCCTCTAGGGATTCCAAGGTCAGGCCAAGAGCTAATAGTATTAATCAAGGCTTGGTGCATTTACAATCAAGAAAAACTTGGTATTGGATTTTTTTTAAAAGTAGATATATACAGATCTGTTACCAGATATACTCTCCTTCAGACTATTGCAAATTTTCTCTCTCTCTTTTTTTTAGAAATGATTTGTTAGTCTAGAAAACAAAGTATTACTAAATCAGTGATAAGGTAAAGCATTTCAGCAAATCTATACTGTTTCAATAATTCTGAAAACACAAATATCATTCTACTAAAATTATCAGTGAAATGACTTCACTTTCCAAAAATATTCAATACAGTTTATTAGGAGAGTGATAAAATTAATTGCTTTTCATGTGTCAATTGGGGTTTAATTTGAAATTTTAAAAAGCATGTCACAGATGTAATTATGAGTCCTGGGAGAACTGGAAAATGGCTAACAATCCTAACCGGTAACGCATCATCTTAGTTGCCTACATAATTACCCCCATTTCTCACTTTTATTTTTGGTAACAAAGAGTGAAGTTTTGAGAACCCCTGGGTCCTGGTCTGCTATTATCCTCAGCAGTCTTTGAAATTCCATCCCTACCTAAAGGGACTCACCAGAGTTATACAGCAGTCAGCAATAAAATTATCAGATCTATAAGGCAAACATGTCTTACTTCCTTGAGCATTTCCAGGAAATTAAGACTACATGTGTATTCCAGGAAATGAAGACTACATGAGTGTTTATGAGAGGGAAAAAAAGTCGGAAAGAGATAAATAAAATGTGATGAAAAGATGGTATTGTGTCCATCTCTTCCACTATCATTCTTGGGCTACAGAGGAGACACCATAGAGCTTGTCACGGAACCTTGTGTCTTCCTCTCTAATGTATTTAATCCTTCAGGGAAGAACTGTCTTCTGGAATCTCTTGGGAGAGATAAGAAGGAAGTAATACCAACCAAGCAAGAAAACTACGTTCTGTGTTTCTCCTTCGCTCTCACTACTTCCACACTCACAAGGCTTCTAACCCCAGATGTGTGGGGTTTCCCATGCCAAGCAATTCTGCAACACTCCCTGGGTATCCTACCACTGAATTCAACTCTGACATTAGCTACCTAGAGACAGCATCAGATCCCACAGGTTAGGGGCTCAGTCCCATAGGACTGACCCCACCCCACTTCAAATACCAATTGCAAGTAGAAGATCCCCAGGTTTTCCACAATTTCCATCAGCCTTGGCTCTAAGTTACAGTTTTCCATGACCTCCCCAACTTGGATTTGATTATTTGCTAGAAGAGTTTACAGAACTCAAGGAAACACTTATGTTTACTAGTTTCTCATGCGACAAAGGTTACAGTAGAGGGTACAGACGAACACATACATAAGGTGGAGTCTGAGAGGGTCCTGGCACAGGAGCTTCTGTCTTCATGGGACTTAGGGTGTGTCCCTCTCCCAGTACATGAATGTGTTCACCAACCAGCACGCTCCCTGACTCCTATCCTTTGGGTTTCTACGGAAGCTTCATTGTACAGGCATGCTTGATTAAATCATTGGCCATTAGTAATTGAGCTCAATTTCTAGTCTTTCTTCTCTCCCTGGAGGTCAGAGGGTGTGCGACTGAAAGTTTCAACCCTCTAATCACTTGGGTGGATACCCTGGCAACCAGTCCCCATTCCTAGGGGCTTTCCAAAAGTCCCCTCATTAACATAAACTCAGTCATGGAAAGGGTTTTGTTATACATACGGAGACTACTTTCTTGCTTTTATAACTTAGGAAATTCCACGGATTTTAGAAGCTTTGTGCTGGAAACGGGAACAGAGATCAAACACAAATCTTCATCAGCTTAAGATGGGGTTGTTGTTTTGTGTTAGTCTCTGGGTCATGTCTTTTTCAACTCTACGGACTGTAGCCTGCCAGGCTCCTCAATCCTCGGATTTCACAGGCAAGAATACTGGAGTGGGTTGCCATTTCCTTCTCTAGGGGATTTTCCTGACCGAGGGATTGAATCTGAGTGTCCTGCATTAGCAGGTGGATTCTTTACCACTGAGCCACCAGCGAAGAGCCAATAAATCTATCATAAGTTGAAGATGTATTTAATATACTTAACCTACCAATCATCATAGGTTAGCCTGGCCTACCTTAACCATGCTGAGACCACTTACGTTAGCCTACAGTTGGTTGAAATCATCTCGCACAAATCCTACTTTGTAGTAAAGTATCAAATATCTTATGTAAGTTACTCAATACTCCACTAAAAGTGAAATTCAGAGCAGTTGTATGGGTACAGAATGGGTTAAGCATACCAGCTGTTTATCCTCATTGATCACATGGCAGCCTGGGAGCTGTGGCTTCTGCCCCTGCCCAGATCACATATCACTAGCCCAGGAAAAGATCAAAATTCAAAACGTGAAATAAATACAGATTTTCACTGAATACATATTGCCTTCCCATCATCTTAAAGTAAAAAAAAAAAAAAAAATCATAAGCCTAATCATTTTAAGTCAGGAATCGTCTGTGAATATTTCTTATTATAAGTCATAAATAATATCAGGACTTCCCTGGTGGTCTAGTGCCTAAGACTCTGTGGTCGGTCCCCAAATAGGGGGACTGGGTGTTATCCCTGGTCAGGGAACTAGATCCCACATGTTGCAATTAAAGATCCCTCATGCCTCAGCGAAGATCAAAGATCCCATGTGTCACAATTAAGACTCAGCACAGCCAAATAAATCTTTTTAAAGTCACACTATCACAGTAGGTCACGCATGAAAATCTATTCCAACATTCCTACCTACTTATCCTTCAGAATCCTTCTATATATTATGCTAGAGAAGTTCTGGCATCAAACTTCATTGACCATAGGTCATCACTGAATCCACAATTTAGTTATCCAAGCAAGCTATCTGAGCCACTTCTAGCTTTAGCTAAAACATTAAATTCTGAATATCTGTTAAATGACACATATTAATAATACGCTAAACCTGATACAAAACTATATTCTGTTCTTTTTAGTGTAATACCCTTCAAATCTATTCTCAAACATATTTCCTGGGCCTCTACTAATCAAACTAATCAAACTTCAACATTTATTTTGAAGTATAAGCAATTTCTTCCCAGGTCAGAATCTTCATTTGTTCTCCTTGAGCATACTAAGGTCTGACTCTAGTTTACATATAAAGTAGAAAATAATGGAAAATGAAGATGGGTCTTAATGAGAATAGCAACCCCTCGCAAGGTTGCTGCCTCGAGTAGGGTGATCACTGAGTCTTCAAGAAGGAGAGGTCAGGGGTGGGATGAACTGGGAGATTGAGACTGACATATATACACTATGGATACTACGGATAAAATGGATAACTAATGAGAACTTACTGTATAGCACAGGTAACGCTACTTAATGCTCTGTGGTGACCTAAATGGGAAGGGAATCCAAAAAAGAGCAGATACGTATAACTGATTCACTTTGCTGTGCAGCAGAGACTAACATAACATTGTAAAACAACTATACTCCAATAAAAATTAATTTAAAAAAAAAAAGAAGAAGGAAAGGTCCATCTTCTTAGTCATAAGAAGAGGCATTGCTTCTGCTTGTTCAGACAGACTTGGGCATTTAGGTTTATCCAAGTCTTCCCTGCTGATTCAGTGGTAAAGAATCCACCTACAATGCAAGAGACAATGGTTCCATCCCTGGGTCGAGAAAATCCCCTGGAGAAGGAGATGGCAACTCACTCCAATATTCTTGCCTGGAGAATCCCATGGACAGAGGAGCCTGATGGGCTACAGTCCGTACGACTGAAGCAGCTGAGCTCACAGGCAAGTCTAATCTAAGTCTCAGAATCCCACTTGTTCCCAACGTCCTGACTTCACATAAACAATATGATGAGTCTGTAAATTCAATCTTGTTATGATTCTGCAACTCACCCAGTCACATTTTTAATAAAGATAGTCTTAAAGCTACCAGAAATGAGACTTTTTTAGGGTTCCATAAAAGTTCTCTGATGTCTGAATGTGACTTGAGTTTATTTAAAGCCCTGAGTTTTGTCATTTCTGTCAGTTTTCTAGTGCAATCATAACACCCCACCCCACAAAGGTATGACAAACATAGACAGCGTATTAAAAAGCAGAGACATTACTTTGCCAACAAAGGCCCATATAGTCAAAGCTATGGTTTTTCCAGTAATCATGTATGGATGTGAGGGTTGGACCATAAAGAAGGCTGAGCACCAAAGAACTCATGCCTTCAAATGGTGGTGCTGGAGAAGACTTTTGAGAATCCCTTGGACATCAAAGAGATCAAACCAGTCAATCCTAAAGGAAAATGACCCTGAATATTCATTGGAAGGACTGATGCTGAAGCTGAAGTTCTAATACTTTGGCCACCTGATGAGAAGAGCCCACTCATTGGGAAAGACCCTCATGCTGGGAAAGATTGAGGGCAGGAGGAGAAGGGGACAACAGAGGACGAGATGGTTGGATAGTATCACCAACTCAATGGATGTGAGTTTGAGCAAGCTCCGGGAGACAGTGAAGTACAGGGAGCCTGGTGTGCTGCAGTCCATGGGGTTGTAAAGAGTCAGACATGACTGAGCAACTGAACAAGAGGCAAGCTGACACAGAGGTCTGGTAAACAGTTTGTAGAGAACTAATAACCCTAGCATGGGCTTCCCTGGTGGCTCAGTGGTAAAGAATCTGCCTCCCAATGCAGGGAGATGAGACATGGGTTAGATCTCTGGGTCAGGAAGATCTCCTGGAGAAGGAAATGACAGCCCACTCAAGTGATTCTTGCCTGGGAAATCCCGTGGACAGAGGAGCCTGGCAGGCTACATGGGGTCTCAAAGAGTCGAACATGACTTGGTGACTAAGCACATGCACGCAGCCCTAGCATCCCAGTGTACAGAAGGTGAACTCGGAGCTGAGAGATAACAGGAAAAGAAAAAAGAAAAAAAAACCTTCAGGATCTAAGGCTAGGCAAGGAGTTCTTAGGTCATACAAAGACATGATCCAAAAAGGAAAATTTGTTATATTGGACTTCAAATTTTAAATTTTTTGCTCTGTGAAATCCCATGTGTAATGGATGAAAAGATGAACAATAGACTTGGAAAAAAATATTTGCAAACCACTTATTCAACAAAGGACTAGTATACAGAATATATAAAGAATTTTCAATACTAAAACTCAACAGTAGTTTAAAAACAAAAAGCAAAGACACATTACACCAATGAGAATATACAGAGAGCGAATAAATACGTGCAAAGATGTTCAACATCACTAGCCACTGGGGAGATGCAAATTAAAGCCACAATGAGGTACCACTATGCACCAATCAGAATGACTAAAATATAGAATGGAGATCACCACCAAACACTATCAAATGTTAGCAGGGATGCAGAGAAACTGGACCACTCATATACTGCTAGTGGAAAAGTAAAATGGTACAGCTAAACTGGAAAACAATTTAGCTGTTTCTTAAAAAACTAGATATGCAAATACTATATATTGAATACTATACACGATTGCATTCTTAGACATTTATCCTAGAGAAATGAAGACTCATATTCACACAAAAGTCTGTACATTAATGTTTATACCAGTTTTATTCATAATAGTCCCAAACTGGAAATTATCCAATGTCCTTCAAAATGATTACACAAATAATACTGTTTAGCAACAAAAAGAACAAGAGATAGATACATATTCTAGGCAATCTCTGAAGAATTATGTTAAATGAACAAATCTAATCCTAAAAGGTTACACTGTATGATTTCATTTATTTAACATTCTTGAAATGACAAAATTACAAACATGAAGAAAAGATAAGTGGTTGCCAGGGGCTCACTAGCGGCAGGATATAGAGAGAAAAGACCATGGCTATACAAGGGCAACGTGAGGATCCTTGTGGGGTGGAAATACTTTAACTTGACTACATCCTTGTTAATTTCCTGGTGATGGTGTTTTACTATAGTTTTGCCAGATGTTACCAACAGGGAAAAAATGGATAAGGGGTACATAGAATCTCTCTGTATTATTCTTATAACTTCATGTAAATCTATAAGTATTACCCAATAAACTTTTAATTTTTTTAATCTAAAAAAAAAAGAACTGTGAAAAGTAACAGCAATTAATTTGGGTAGTGGAAAGTGGGTAAGTAGATTGGTTTACAGAAGAAACAAGAAATGAAGACGTGGCAGAATGTTGGTAATTGTTGAAGCTTGGAGATGGGTACATGGAGGATCATAATTACTCTATAAACTTTTTATATGCTTGAAATCTTCCATACTGAAAGGAAAATAAAAGACACCCTGAGAGAGGAGAGATTTAATAAACTTGTCAACCAAATAAGTACATTAATAACTCTTCTCTTACCAATAGTAATGAAGAAGGAAATGGCAACCTACTCCAGTACTCTTGCCTGGAAAATCCCATGGACGGAGGATCCTGGTAGGCTACAGTCCATGGGGTCACAGTCAGACGCAACTGAGCAACTTTACTTTCACTTTCACTTTTCACTTCAACAATAGTAAACAATTACAAAGAAAAAACTCTATTCATAATAGCAAATATAGCTATAAATACCAAACATTATAAGAAATGGTAAGATTTAGATAAATAAAACTATGTAGATACCGTAAATTCTAAAGAAGGCCTAAATAATGAGCCTAAATACTAAATGAAAAACACACAATATTCCAGAATGAAAAGACTCAGCACTATAAAAATGCCAACTCACCAACATTCAATCTATAAATTAAGTCCAATTCCCATCAAAAGCCCAAGATTATAATTTGTAGAATCTGTAAAACTTATTCCAATATTACCATGAAAGAAAAAGATACAGCACTGCAATTTGGGGGAGGGGGGAGGAATGATAAGAAAGGGTAACTTTCCATACTAGATATCAAGATAAACTATAAAGCTGTATAAATAGTCAAAATAAAATCATGTGATGTTAATGCAGAAATAGGCAAATAGCTCTATCCAGAAAGAGAATCAAGAACTATGAATTCTTGTATTTTTGAAAGATGGTATCTCACATCATTGGGATTAAAATAACAATTTTTGATTGATTTCAATTGGCTAAACAGTTGGAAAAACCTGAATGTAGGTCCCTTTGTCACAGCTATTCAGAATAATACACACCCCAAGAATAAAAGAGCACTTGGTGCTTTTGAACACAATAGGAAAATAAAAGAATGATTTTTTATAACCTTGGGATAGAAGTGATGGAAGAATTTCCTTATTAAGCAAGATACAATCCCATAAACCATAAATGAAAAGATTGATTTCATAAATATTAAAAACTTTTCCTTGGGGGAAAAAACTTAACAATGTATTAAAAGATACACAGTAAGTTAGAAGACATATCCTTAAGACAGCATTCATAATCACAGCATTTTCACAGATTTTACCAAGCAATAAGAAACAGGGAAAATGAGAAAGCCAATGAATGGGCAATTCACAGAACAGTAAGTATGAATGGTTGATAAAGTTATAAAAAGATATTTAATTTCACTCATAGTGCAGTTCAGTTCAGTCGCTCAGTCGTGTCCAACTCTGTGACCCCATGAATCATAGCACACCAGGCTTTCCTGTCTATCACCAACTCCCAGAGTTCACTCAAACTCACCTCCATAGAGTCGGTGATGCCATCCAGCCATCTCATCCTCGGTTGTCCCCTTCTCCTCCTGCCCCCAGTCCCTCCCAGCATCAGGGTCTTTTCCAATGAGTCAACTCTTTGCATGAGGTGGCCAAAGTACTGGAGTTTCAGCTTTAGCATCATGCCTTCCAAGGAACACCCAGGGCTGATCTCCTTCAGAATGGACTGGTTGGACCTCCTTGCAGTCCAAGGGACTCTCAAGAGTCTTCTCCAACACCACAGTTCAAAAGCATCAATTCTTTGGCGCTCAGCCTTCTTCACAGTCCAACTCTCACATCCATACATGACCACAGGAAAAACCATAGCCTTGACTAGACGGACCTTAGTCGGTAAAGTAATGTCTCTGCTTTTGAATATACTATCTAGGTTGCTCATAACTTTTCTTCCAAGGAGTAAGCGTCTTTTAATTTCATGGCAAGAGTCTTCTCCAACACCACAGTTCAAAAGCATCAATTCTTTGGCGCTCAGCCTTTTTCACAGTCCAACTCTCACATCCATACATGATCACAGGAAAAACCATAGCCTTGACTAGACGGACCTTAGTCGGTAAAGTAATGTCTCTGCTTTTGAATATACTATCTAGGTTGGTCATAACTTTTCTTCCAAGGAGTAAGCATCTTTTAATTTCATGGCTGCAGTCACCATCTGCAGTGATTTTGGAGCCCAAAAAAATAAAGTCTGACACTGTTTTCACTGTTTCCCCATCTATTTCCCATGAAGTGATAGGGCCAGATGCCATGATCTTCGTTTTCTGAATGTTGAGCTTTAAGCCAACTTTTTCACTCTCCTCTTTCACTTTCAACAAGAGGCTTTTTAGCTCCTCTTCACTTTCTGCCATAAGGGTGGTGTCATCTGCATGGATTAAGAACATCAAACTACAGCTTCCATAGCATTTTGTGTACATCAAATAGTATTAATCTGTAGAATTGTTTGTTATGTCTGCTATATTTGATTGAGAGTTCTTTAAGAATATACATTAAATTTTATTCATATTCAGGTATCCAGCATTAATCATTGCCTCTCTTAAATATAATCTCACAACTAAATACAGTACTATCTTACAGAATTCTTTGAAATATTTGCTAAGAACCTCTGTATGTCCAAGTAAAGACTTGCCCTACACAATCCCTTTTTCAGGCAGAGTCTACTTATTTCCTCCACCGTTGTTGTCCTTAGGTCGATAAGTTTTGTTTGACTCTGTGACCCAATGGACTGCAGCACACCAGGCTTCCCTGTCCTTCACTGTTTTACAGAGTTTGCTCAAATTCATGTCTGTTGAGTCAGTGATGCCATCCAACTCATCTAATCCTCTGTCACCCCTTTCTTGCCCTCAATCTTTCCCAGCACCAGGGTCTATTCCAATCAGTCGTCTCTTCACAACAGGTGACCAAAGTATTAGAGCTTTAGCATCAGTCCTTCCAATGAATATTCATGGTTGATTCCTTTATGATTGACTGGTTTGATCTCCTTGCTGTCCAGAGGACTCTCAAGAGTTCTCCAACACCACAGTTCAAAAGCATCAATTCTTCAGTGCTCAGCTTTCTTTAGAGTCCAACTCTCACATTGATACATGACTACTGGAAAAACTATAACTTTGACTAGACAGACTTTTGTTGGCAAAGTGACATCTCTGCTTTTTAATAGGCTGTCTAGGTTTTTCATAGTTTTCCTTCTGACCCAGGGATCAAACCTTCATCTCTTGCATCTCCTGAATTGGAAGATGGGTTCTTTACCACTGTGCCACCTGGGAAGCCCCCTCCTCCACCCTAATCCCTACTGAAACTGAAATTTGCTTCACATCATTTCCTGTCTTATGACAGCTTGGAGTACAGCATAATTAGAAAGGTCAAGGTGTTGGAAGTCAGACAAACTTGGGTTTGAATTTTGGTTTGTTCACTTAATAACTTCACTTAGACTTAACTCTACAGTAACAATAGTAATACTTACCTCACAGTATTGTTGCCAGGATTAAGTGAGATAATGTTGCAAAGTACCAAGCATATAGTACACACTTCATAAGTAGTATGCAATGCTATTAAAATGTTTTCTCTTACCTTTTACATATAACTTCGGAGTTGGAAGGAACATCTCCCTAATAACCATGGACAAGCCCAAAGCTAAAAGAAGTGAAGTTTTACATCTGTTTCTGCCTATCCCACTGTTCATGACTTGACCCACTCATCTCCAGTGTGTTGACATAACTGTATCTTAGATCCCTCATGGATACTTCTTTGAGTAAATTTTTGTCTTCACTTTGATTGAGACTTAGTATGGAATTGTCTTCCCCATTCAAATGATCCACAAATAGCTATCTAGTCCTGATCATTGGACATTTAGTCTCAAGGACAACTCACCCCATATATCTCATTCTGAAAGGGATTTTTTTTGTCTGGCATTCTGGAGTCCAGTAGTGCCCTCCACCCCCACTTTCTAGATACCAGAGTAAAACTTCTTGATGCCACTATTTTTCTCATCATAACTGTAGATAACCCATTTTTGAATACTGACTCTTCCTTGTATTGCCAAACCTCCCTTTACCATTAGCTAGGCTTAACATGGTGGCGGGTCTAACGTGATGGTTTTCAACTGGAGGGTGATTTTTGCCTCTCGGGACATTTGGCAATGCCATGAGACATTCTTGGTTGTCACAACCTGGGGGAATTTTGCTGCTGGGTCTAGTGGGTAGAAGCCAGGGATGCTGCTAAACATCCTACACTGCACAGGACAGCCTCCTACAACAAAGAATTATCTGTCAGTGGTGTTTAGGTTGATAAATCCTGGTTTGATTTTAGTCTCTGGTCTTACACTCCAAACTTTGTCTTGGAGTGTTGTAACTCACCCAGAAGTTCTAAACTAGGACATCTTTATCATGTCATCACTTATCATTCCTGCCCATAGCAACTTCCTCCTCTGCCTTCTATAAGGCTTTATTCATTTATAGTATCTTAATATGCTGCTTTTATTTATTCTTTCTTTATACATTGTCTCTCCAAACAGGCTGTAAGCTCTTAAGGACAATAGCCCCATCTTCTAGTTTTTATTAATCTGTTAAAAACCCAGTTTTAATAATTCATTAAAAAAAGTTTTCATTAATCCATTTTAAAAAGTTAAAGACCCTGGATTCAGAACAAATCTTTCAGAATAATCCCACTCTCTGGACAAAGGTCCAGAAAGAAGAAGAGGATCCTTACTTAATTGAAACATTTAACCCACTTGAAGTTAAGCAAATAAAATCTCCTTGGCTTTATGGATCTCCATCTATTCCTACCCATTCCTGAGAGTTCTTGGTTTTTATCTTGGCCTTTGATTTCTTTCCTCTGAGGATTTCTCTTCTGCTTATTTCACTAATACCCATAGCAACTTGTATTTCCTCTTTTATAACATATCACATTTGAATTTTTAGGGTCTTTCTTCCCCACTACTTGAAGACAGAGACAGTTTCTGCCTTCTTCATTACTAAATCCTAGCACCTTAGCACAATGTTGACACACAGTAGATAATTTCCCTTCTTAGTGCATATGAGAATTTTGTTTTCAAAGTGAGTTTTATTAAAAATAAAACACATTGGATTCCAAAAGGAAGTTCAACAAAGAAACTACAAAAAGAAAAATTCAGATTTAGAAAGTATAGTCTTCTGTTGTAACACAGACTGATTGATGCCCAGGCTCATGAGATTTGTACCACAGCCTGCCTGAAGGTACCACTCACCTAGAGTGACTCCCAGGTGCCATGCACTTCTTTTGTATTCTTTCTTCCTTGAGGTCTCAGATATGTAAGCCAAGGGGAATATTGCCCATGAATGGGATAACAGGTTTTTTTATTTTTTGGATGAAGTACTGCCCTTTTCACCTGGTGCCTATCAGCAGTTGATTATCTGTTCATCTGCATGTAACAGTTGGACCAAGGGTGGTAGCAGTCCTTTTCAGTCAATGAGGAACAAAAATCATGTATTATGCTTGTTTCCCCAGAGTCACTTCTTCTTGTCTCCCTTGGAAATTTTGTTATGCTGCATAAAATTAAAAACTCCAAGTCAAGCTAAATTTCATATATCACCTCCCCTTCTAGTTTCTCCCATCATAAAAGATTGGTTTGAGAGAGGGTTTTTTTTTTAACATGTTCATTGTTACTTGTTAGTATTTATGTTGTTCCTCTGATCAGAAGGAACAAGACTTTGAGGGAGCATAATTTGAGGGGTGGAGTTAAGGGGAAGCTTTAAAAATCACTGAATTCCACATGCTGCCACTACACTTGACTCATCAACTTCTGAGTCTTGGCTTCCTGGATCCATCTGCTCCTCCCCATGCCAGTTTTTGTCGTTGGCTTTTGATCTCTCTCTCTCTCTCTCTCTCTCGTTTTGCAATTTCTGCACANGGAGATCAGTCCTGGGTGTTCTTTGGAAGGAATGATGCTGAAGCTGAAGCTCCAGTACTTTGGCCACCTTATGCGAAGAGCTGACTCATTGGAAAAGACTCTGATGCTGGTAGGGATTGGGGGCAGGAGGAGAAGGGGACGACCAAGGATGAGATGGCTGGATGGCATCATGGACTCAATGGATGTGAGTCTGAGTGAACTCCGGGAGTTGGTGATGGACAGGGAGGCCTGGTGTGCTGCGATTCATGGGGTCACAAAGAGTCGGACACGACTGAGCGACTGAACTAAATAGTGTAAGTGACCGGAGAAGGCAATGGCACCCCACTCCAGTACTCTTGCCTGGAAAATCCCATGGACGAAGGAGCCTGGTAGGCTGCAATCCATGGGGTCACTAAAGTCGGACACGACTGAGTGACTTCACTTTCACTTTTCACTTTCATGCACTGGAGAAGGCAATGGCAACCCACTCCAGTGTTCTTGCCTGGATAATCCCAGGGACGGGGGAGCCTGGTGGGCTACCATCTATGGGGTCACACAGAGTCGGACACAACTGAAGCGACTTAGCAGGAGCAGCAGCAGCAGCAACAGTGTAACTGCTTCACAGTAGCCTAGTCTATACACTAATGAATGAATCATTTCAAAAACTTCATGGCACACAGTATTACAGTCATATTCATAATATAGTATTGGAAACACTGCTACACTAACACACACACACTTGTTAAAAATCTAAATGTAAGACCTGAAACCATACAAGTTCTAGAAGAAAACACAGGCAGAACACTTTTTGACATCAATCATAGTAATTTATTTTAGATCTGTCTCCTAAGGCAAAAGAAACAAAAGCAAAAATAAACAAATAGGACCTAATTAAACCTAAATCTTTTTACAGAAAAGAACATTATTAACAAAAAAGATGATCTATTGACTGGAAGAAAATATTTGCAAATGATACGACCAATAAGGGGTTAATATCCAAAATATATAAACAGCTCATATGAGTGAAATTCACTCAGTCGTGTCCGACTCTTTGTGACCCCATGGACTATACAGTCCATGGAATTTTCCAGGCCAGAATACTGATGTCGATAGCCATTCCCTTCTGCAGGGGATCTTCCCAACCCATGGATCAAACCCAGGTCTCCAGGCCAGAATACTGGAGTGAGTAGCCTTTCCCTTCTCCAGGGGATCTTCCCAACCCAGGGATCAAACCCAGGTCTCCTGCACTGCAGGAGATTCTTTACCAGCTAAGCCACAAGGGAAGCACAAGAATACTGGAGTGGGTAGCCTAACCCTTCTCCAGCAGATCTTCCTGACTCAGGAATGGAACCAGGGTCTCTTGCATTGCAGGTGGATTCTTTACCAAGTGGGCTATCAGGGAAGCCCATAAACAGCTTATACAACTCAATATTTTAACAAAAAATATTTTAAATGGGCAGATGATCTGAGTCAACATTTTTTCATAGATGACATACAGATGGCCAACAGGGACACGAAAACATGCTCAACATTTGTAATTGAAAATATGCTCAACACTGCTAATCATCAGAGAATGCAAATCAAACATACAATGAGATATCACCTCACACCTGTCAGAATGAGTATCATCAAAGTCTACAAATAACAAGTGTTGGAAAGGAAGTAGAGAAAAGGGAACCCCTACCATACTGTTAGTGGGAATGGAAATTGCTGCAGAGATCAAACCAGTCAATCCTAGCAGAAATCAACCCTCTTTATTGAAAGACTGATGCTGAATCTGAAGTTCCAGTACTTGGGCCACCTGATGTAAAGAGTCGACTCATTGGAAAAGACCTTGATGCTGGGAAAGCTTGAAAGTAGGAGGAAAGGGGGGCAACAGAGGATGAGACAGTTGGATGGTATCACTAACTCAATGGATGTGAGTCTGAAAAAACTCTGGGAGATAGGGAAGAAGAGGGAAGCCCAGAGAGCTGCAGTCCACTGGGTTGCAGAAAGTCAAATGTGACTTAGCAACTGAACAACTGTGTAAAACAGTATGGCGTTTCTTCAAGAAACTAAAAACAGAACTACCATCAGTTCAGTTCAGTCGCTCAGTCGTGTCCGACTTTTGCGACCCCATGAATCGCAGCACGCCAGGCCTCCCTGTCCATCACCATCTCCCGGAGTTCACTCAGACTCTATGACCCAGTAATTCTCCTGGGAATACATCTGTAGAAAATGAAAACACTAATAAAAAAGGGCTACACGCACCCCAACTTTCATTGCAGCAATTGTTCACAATAGCCAAGATTTGGAAGCAACCTAAGTGTTCACCAACAGATGAACAGAGGAAGAAGATGTGGCATTTATATACAACTGAATACTACTCAGTCACAAAAATGGATGAAATTCTGCCTTTTGCAACAATGTGGATGAACCTAGAGGGTATGATGCTTAGTAAAATAAGTCATAGAAAGATAATATTCTGTTAAGCAGACACATTACTTTGCCAACAAAGGTTCGTCTAGTCAAGGCTATGGTTTTTCCTGTGGTCATGTATGGATGTGAGAGTTGGACTCTAAAGGAAGCTGAGCACTGAAGAATTGATGCTTTTGAATTGTGGTGTTGGAGAAGACTCTTGAGAGTCCCTTGGACTGCAAGGAGGTCCAACCAGTCCATCCTAAAGGAGATCAGTCCTGGGTGTTCTTTGGAAGGAATGATGCTAAAGCTGAAACTCCAGTACTTTGGCCACTTCATGCGAAGAGTTGACTCATTGGAAAAGACCCTGATGCTGGGAGGGATTGGGGCAGGAGGAGAAGGGGATGACAGAGGATGAGATGTCTGGATGGCATCACTGACTCGATGGACATGGGTTTGAGTAGACTCTGGGAGTTGATGATGGACAGGGAGGCCTGGCGTGCTGCGATTCACAGGGTCGCGAAGAGTCGGACATGACTGAGAGACTGAACTGAACTGAACCACTTACATGTGCAATTTAAAAAATAAAATGAATGAATATAATGAAACAGACTCACAGGTAACAGATATAGAGAACAAACCACTGATTACCAGTAGGAATAGGAAAGGGGGGAGGATGAAGACAGGGGTTAAATGATACAAACTACTATATAAAAAATAAATAAGCAACAAAGGGTATTTTGTACAGAAAAGGGAAATAAATTCATTATTTTGTAATAACTTTAAATGGAGTATAATCCATAAAAGTATTGAACCACTGTTATACACCTGAAACTAATATAATATTATAAATCAACTGTACTTCGATTTACAAAAACACTTGGGATGATAGGCTGATATGCAGTTTCTTCAATTACAAGAAAAAGAGAGGCATACTGAATAGTCCTGTGAATCTTTGAAAGCAAAGTTATAAAACAGTGAGAAAATCAACACATTATTAATTTTATATTAACTGTCACTCACCTTATGCCTATGGAAGGATATGCTATCCACTTCAACACAAGTCTGGCACACAATGTTCTACACCAGGAATACTTAGGCAGTGATGAGAACCATGATGACACAAAAACATCTCATACATCTTGTAAGTTATTAGATTTTCACACAAAGATACACACACATATACAACAGGGAAGTTTTCGTATGATAACCGTATGGCACAGCGGTTCTTTACTATTCATTAAGTGGAGGTGGATCATCACAAAGGTCTTCATCCTTGTCGTCGTCACACTGAGTAGGCTGAGGACAAGGAGGAAGAGGACAGCTTTGTCTTGCTGTCTCAGGGGTGGCAGAGGTGGAGGAGGTGGAAAGGGAGGCAGGAAAGGCAAGCACATTCAGTATAGCATCAAAAACATAATAATCTCTTCTGACTTTTTTGCTTTTTCATATTTCTAAAAACTGTTTCTATATGATATCAATGCTTTCTCCACCACTTGCTTTTGTTCCAGTGTCCATATCCATAAAAGGGTCTGTGTTGTCAAGAAGTTGAAAGCAGTCTTAAATGATGGAAACCCTTCTGCCAGACTGTCTATGTCAATTTATTTTCTGGCACTGCTTCTTCCTGGCACTGGTTCAGAAGCACTTGCCTCTGTCAAGTCATCTTCTGTCAATTCCTCTAGTGTGGTATCCAGCAGCTTTTGAAGTTTTCCGAGATCTTTATCTTGAAACCCTTCACCCACCCCACCCCACCCCACCTTTTTTTTTTTTCCCATAGCCATGATCTCTTTCATGATTTCCCTGTAAATTCTGTGAAATCATGCCAACATCTGGATACCGTTTACTCCAACAGGAATTTATAGTTTGGGGCTTGATGGTTTTCATGGCTTTTTCTATAACTATCATGACATCTTCAATGATGTAATCATTTCAACAGTGTGATCATTTCAGACTTTCATGATGTTCTCTGTATCTGGGTTTGTCATAGCATTAACAGTTCTTTTCGTAGAGTACCATGTGTAATGAGCCTTAAAGGTCCCTAGAACTCCTTGATCTAGAGGCTGAGTTAGAGTTGTGTTTGGGAGCAAGTGGGTCACTTTGATGCCTTCAATGTTGAATTTGTGGGGTTCTGGGTGGCCAGGGGCATTTTCCAGTATCAAAAGAACTTTAAAAGGCAGTTCCTTTCTGATAAGGTACTTTTTGACTTCAGAGACAGAACATTGTTGGGATCAATCCCCCAAAAATGTTCTCATTGTTTAGGCCTTCTTGTACAACCAAAAGACAGACGGCTGGTGCTTATCTTTCCCCATTAAGGTCCAGGGATTAGCAGCTTTATGGCTAAGGGCTGTCTTGGATAAAACATTGTATTTTCACAAAACAGTAGTTAGCCTATCTCTTCCTGCTTAAATCTTGGTGCATGTTTCTATTCCTTACTAAAAGTGTTCTTGTTGGCATTTTTTTGCCCCCCAGAATAAGGCAGTTTCATCTGCATTAAAAACCTGTTCAGGCAGATATCCTTTCTCCTTAATGATTTTCATAATGGCATCTGGGAACTCGTCTGCCGCCTCTTGGTCAACAGAAGCTGCTTCTCCTGTTACTTGATATTTTTTAAGCCACACCTCTGTAACTCAAACTACCTTTTTCTGGTATTAAAGTCTCTAGCTTTAGATCCTTTACATTCCTTTTGCTTTAAGTTGGCATATATTTTCTCCACTTTTTCTCAAATCATATTAGAGTGTATAGGTATGCCTTTTTAATAGCAATCCTGAACCCACATAAAAGCTGCATTTTCAATACAAGCTAAAAAGGTATTTTGCAAAAAGTGCAAGGATTTTGTGTCTGCTGGCACAGCTACAGCAATAGCTTCATGAATTTCCTTTTTTTTTTTTTTTCCACAATAGCCTTTACCCTAAATTCTTTTACCTTGAAATGGTGGGCAACCACAGCTGCAGACCTTGATCTATATAGCACATATAAAGCAATTCCACTTTTCCATGACTTTTCTCTGCTTCCTGTGAGTATATACCTGCTTCAGCATCACTAGCAGCACTTTGTATGGGGCCCATGGTGTTTGTCAAGGTTTATGGTCCTGCACTAAAAAAGGTGAAAAACATGCAAGAATCATAACAGACCACTTTTTACTGTGATACACAATTTACTGGAGAAACAAACTGCTCATGCACAGATGATTAGCATCACACAACCTTTTAAGTGGAGCTCACTGCAATAGCAACAGGAGGTGGCTACAGAATTATTATAGTAGTATAGTATGTACTAAAGTTAATTGTATACAATTATGACTTACTACTGCAGTTTTATGTTTATCTTTTATCTGCAAATGGTGCCAGGTATGGCCTGTGTTTGTATGCATAAATTTTGATAAATTTTAACTTTTCATAATAGATTTGTGTATATTTTATGGTAATAAATGATAAAATAGACTAGTGTCTACATATATTTTTTACATGGATGATATCCCTATCATTTTTCTTACTCTTTCGCTATCTCTGGGCTATTTGATTTCCTTAAGTTTTTTCAAACTGTCACAAATCTCCAAAAAAATTTCCAACATATTTATTAAAAACATCCTCATGTAAATGGATCCCCTCTGTTTAAACTTATATTTTCTGACCACAATGAGAAAAACCCTCTAGTGAAAGTCAATCAGTTGTGTCCAGCTCTTTGCGACCCCATGGAATTCTCCAGGTCAGAATACTGGAGTGGGTAGCTTTCCCTTCTCTAGGGGATCTTCCCATCCCCAGGATTGAACCCAGGTCTCCTGCATTGCAGGCAGATTCTTTACTATCCGAGCCACCAGGAAAGCCCAAGAATCCTGACGTGGGTAGTCTATCCCTTCTCCAGTGGATCTTCCCAACTCAGGAATTGAATTGGGGTGTCTTGCATTGCAGGCGGATCCTTTACCTGCTGAGCTACCGGGAAAGCCCGAGAAACCCTCAAAATGAGTAACAAACACAGATGCTGAAGGCTGCTTCAATCAATATGACGTCAACTCATCTGTAGTATTTCTTCAGAGCTGGAAGGTCAAAGGTCAAAGAGATTTCTCCCATTCCCTCGAAGCTAAGGTTCTGTGTGGGACTACCTGTTGCCAATAAAACTGACTTTGTAAAGTGAAGATCACATGCTTCCTCAGAGGGTCTGTCTTGGAATCTGGTTTCTCTGCAGTGGTTACAGTAGAATATCTGTGTGTGTATGTTAGTCGCTAAGTTGTGTCCAACTCTTAGCAACCCCGTGGACTGTAGCCTGCCAAGGTCCTCTGTCCATGGGATTTTCCAGGCAAAGAATACTGGAGTGGGTTGCAATTCCCTTCTCCAGAGTATCTTTCCAATCCAGGGATCGAACCCTGGTCTCCTGCATTGCAGGCAGACTCTTTACTGTTTGAAAAAAGCAAGGAAGCCCCAGTAGAACATCTGGTGTCTAGTAATTAGCTTTGTGAATTGTAAAGGAAAGGTACTGCCAGTAATAAGAACTTGGCCAAAACAATCCCAACTACTTGATGATTTTAAAAATGTCTCAACCTTATAGACCAAAGAAGAAATAAAAACTGAAATTATATCATGCTTGGAAGTTAACTACAATGAAAATATCAAAATTTATGGGATGGTACTCAAAAGTGTGTTTAGAGGAAAATTTGTAGCTTTAAAATGTTAACATACAAATATCATTATTAAATATGAGAACTTTGGGGTCAAACTGCCTTGGTTTGAATCCTGACTCTTGAACTCAGTGCTCAGAACTCAGTCATGTATGATTATGGGCAAGTTACTCAGTTCCCCTCCAAGCCTGTATTCCTTTATCTGAAAAAATGGAGATATTATCTCAGAGAGTTGTTAGAAAGATTAAATAGGAAATACACAAAGCAACTAAGAATGCACACACACAGATCTAAAGCCCTCAGCTCAGTGCTTAGCATAATCACTCAAACAATATCAAATATTAGTATAAGAAATTAGCAAATGGATATATCAGTCTCTCTCTAGAGGAAAACAGAGAGCAGAGAGTAAATGGGGAGTTAGAAATTTTCTCAGTGAAGGAAATTCCGTATCTATTCTTCACTCATTTTCAGTAGGTTCCAGGACCATCACAACCCTATTCAAAGCAAGGAAAGAATTTGGAACCTTGCCCCAGGGAAAAAATGCTTGAGGATTTCTTGTAGAAACAGTTTTTGTTAGAATCTCCTGATTCTGCATGAGAGAAGTTTTAGAACTATTTAGAGGACTATCCAAAATTAGATTGAATTAAGTCTCCCCAAGTATATTCATAAAACATTCAATACCAGTATTAACATGATATCTAACTTGGTGTCTAGTCATTTTTATCAGTCATACTCAAACATCAAGCATGTCATTTGTAACTATTTGATATTGATCAGCTATGTTACAGCTTATAGAGCTCTTTCTTATGCATTTCTAATTGACTCTTGGAACAATCTTATGAACAAGCTAAGCAAGTCACTTGTTACTATTCCAACTAAAATTTTACAAAGAGAAAACAGAGTTTCAGAAACATTTTATATGATTTGTTTGAAGACACTAAATGGCAGGGCACAGAAATTTAGAACTCGGTTAAGAACCAAGAAGTACTAGACTCAGTACAATATTTTCCTTATATTTTTATCCAGAAGTAGTACCTTTAGGCTGCCTGCTAGAGTTATGGTATTTGAGAGAGTTTTTATTTACTGAGAAGAAAACATTCTGTGTTTCATCAGTATTTCTTTCTACAACCCTTTCAACACAGATCTAATCCTAAATATCTTAAGAGTATAAGGATCTGCCATTATCATTAGTACAGTTATTCCCAGTAGTATCTAGTTTTATTCCATTCCCAAGAACCGTAAAAAGCTTTTCCTGTTCATTCTATATAGCAATATTAACTCTGGATTCATCATTTAAATATCATAACTCTTCATGAGCACACTTACACTTCATTGCTTATATATATATATATATATATATATATATATATATATATTCTCACAGATGCCCATGCTCAGTCGCTCAGCTGTCTGACTCTGTAAGCCCATAGACTACAGCAGGCCAGGCTTCCCTGTCCCTCACTATCTCCCAGAGTTTGCTCAAACTCATGTCCATTGTGTGGATGATGTCACCCAATCACCTCCTTCTCTGTCGCCTCTTGCCCTCAATCTTTCCCAGCATCAGGGTCTTTTCCAATGAGTTGGCTTGTGCTATACAGTAGGTCCTTTTTTCTATTTTATATATAGTAGCTTATATCTGCTAATCCCAAACTCCTAATTTATCCCTCCCCAACCCCCTTTCTCCTTTGGTAACTGTAAGTTTGTCTTCTCTGTCTGTGAGTCTGTTTCTGTTTTGTAAATACGTTCATTAGTGTCATATATTAGATTCCACTTATAAGGGATATTATGTGGTATTCCCAAGCAGATATTTTTATCTTTCCTTTAGTTAAGGTCTCCCTTTCAATTTTAAGATATTACTGAATCTATAAATAGATCATGCAGAATGTTCTTTAACTCAGATATTTCACTAATTAGATAGGTAGGTGTGTTGGAATACTCCTCCTATCAAGTTGAACTGGGGAAGTTCTCTGTTTCTAGAAGGCTGATTTCCAGTGTATTCACATATTGCACAAACTTCAAGCACTCTCATGAAGTCAGATTAATCACTGGTACTGGTGTTCAGAGCTGCTGCCAAGCTCATAGTCAAGTGAAGCTGGATAAACTGAAGCTGCCCTCTGGACAGAACTGACTAAACAGAGTAGAAGCTTAATCTTGGGGTTGCTACTTCCCAAGCAAATCAGCTGTTCAGGAGGTGGCCCAAGACAAAAGCTACCCACAGGAACAACTATGATAAACTGAACGAATCAAGTCTGCCTTCTTAGGACATCTGAAATCAAAAGGAAATAACAAATTGGTAGTGGGACAGAAATGGAGACCCCTGGAGAGAGGGCACTAAGTATAAATGATAAAAATGCAGGGGGCAGAAAACAGAGAGAAATGGTGGAAAGTCAGTAATGGTAGAAGCAAGCAAAAAAGATGACCAAGAGAAGCTGATTCACTACAATGGTGGAACAGCTGCCACATCAGTTCAGTTCAGTTGCTCAGTCATGTCCGACTCTTTGTGACCCCATGGACTGCAGCACGCCAGGCTTCCCTGTCCATCACCAACTCCTGGAGCCTACTCAAACTCATGTCCATCGTGTCGGTGATGCCATCCCACCATCTCATCCTCTGTCATCCCCTTCTCCTACCTTCATCTTTCCCAGCATCAAGGTCTTTTCCAATGAGTCAGTTCTTTGCATCAGGTGGCCAAGGTATTGGAGTGTCAGCTTCAGCATCAGTCCTTCCAATGAATATTCAGGACTGATTTCCTTTAGGATGGACTGGTTGGATCTCCTTTCAGTCCAAGGGACTCTCAAGAGTCTTCTCCAACACCATAATTCAAAGCATCAATTCTTCGGCACTCAGCTTTCTTCATAGTCCAACTCTCACATCCATACATGACTACTGGAAAAACCACAGCTTTGACTAGATGGACCTTTGTTGGCAAAGTAAGTCTCTGCTTTTTTAATACACTGTCTAGGTAGGTCATAACTTTTCTTCCAAGATGTAAGCATCTTTTAATTTCATGGCTGCAATCATCATCTGCAGTGATTTTGGAGCCCCCCAAAATAGTCTGTCATTCTTTCCACTGTTTCCCCATCTATTTGCCATGAAGTGATGGGACCGGATGCCATGATCTTAGTTTTCTGAATGTTGAACTTTAAGCCAACTTTTTCACTCTCCTCTTTCACTTTCATCAAGTGGCTCTTTAGTTCTTCTTCACTTTCTGCCATAAGGGTGGAGTCATCTGCATATCTGAGGTTATTGATATTTTTCCTGGCAATCTTGATTCCAGCTTGTGTTTCATCCAGCCTGGCATTTTGTATGATGTACTCTGCTGCTGCTGCTAAGTCGCTTCAGTCATGTCCAACTCTGTGCGACCCCATAGATGGCAGCCCACCTGGCTCCCCAGTCCCTGGGATTCTCCAGGCAAGAACACTGGAGAGGGTTGCCATTGCCTGCTCCAGTGCATGAAACTGAAAAGTGAAAGTGAAGTCGCTCAGTCATGTTCTACTCTTTGCAACCCTATGGACTGCAGGCTACCAGGCTCCTCTGTCCAAGGGATTTTCCAGGCAAGAGTTACTTATAAGTTAAATAAGGAGGGTGACAATATACAACCTTGATGTACAGAAAAGAAACCTTGTTTGTGATGAAATGACTAAACAACAGAAATAGAACTATATATGCTGTATCCTGAAAATAATTCAAATTTCTCCTCTTCTACAAGTCCAAGTGAGGCTGCTATTTCTGTCTTTCTTAACTTTCAATGTATCCTCTGGTATCTTTCTGTTCTTGCAACTTAGAATTCATCACTATTAACTAAGTTTGCAATTATTCATTTAAACACAGATGAATGAATTTATGATAAATTGCTATTCTGAAGGAACAATTTTAGTTGAAAAAATATCTTAACTGTGGTTAGACATTTAGGTAACATTTTATTTCTTGTTTGGAGGCTAGTAGCTAAACTGATGCTCTAAACAAGAAAGAAAATGTTACCTGTAATTGGCTACCTACACTCACCTGCCACTAATAAATATTTTTATATTTAAACAAGATGCCTTGAAGTCTCTGGTATTTTTTTTTTAAGTTAATATTTTCAGCTTGCTCCTTCCTATAAGTAAGAAATTACATTTTCTCACAGCAAGAGAACACTAACTCTATAACTTTTTTATTCAAACCTCACTCCAAGGTTTCTAACACAAGAGTGACTGTTCTGAGAGCTTCTAATACTACAGTTTGTTAAAGCAAAGCTGACCCACGTTAACTTACACAGGGACCTGTTTGCCCGTTGCTTACAACGTGTGAGTTAACTTTTGGGTCCATTAACAATTCTTTTCAGACTAAGGTCATCTTGTTTTCTGTGCCTACAGAGAAACAACATTTTGGAACTTAGCTTGTGTACTAATAATATCAAAGCTACTATTCACTAGAAAACTGTAGTGCTCAAGGTCACGAAGCAAGCTGATGCTTGGGAAGATTTTCACTATCTCCTTTCCTGATTATGCTCTACATTGGTTGGAATATTACTTAGAACATAAAAATAACATTATAGCAGAGAGCTTATGAACAGTTTGAAGCACCACTGCATACTCTTTATAGACACTCCTTTAAATCTCATAACACAAAGATGCAACTTCATGTGTTTCTTTTGCCTAATACTCTATTACAAAGAAATGCAAGGATTTTGGAAAAATCAAAGGCCCACCATTATTTGCAGAACTGACTTCTTATGAGTAAGAATTTGACGGCATTATGACCATGCTTCTCATAACTCAATTCTTTAACTATCTGCATCAGGATCACTTATGACACTCATTTTAAAAATAAAATTTCCTCTTGGTACCTTCCACTCAATTTTGCTACGAATGAAAAACTCCTCTAAAAATAAAGTCTATTTAAAAAAATGAATATGAATGCAGACCTTACACTGTTCACAAAAATTACCTCAGAATGGATCACAGACCTACATGTAAAATAAGAAACTATAAATCTCTTAAGGATAACAAAGGAGAATACCTAGATGACCTTGAGTATGGCAGTGACCTTTTAGATAAAACACCAAAGGCGTGATCCATGAATGAAATAAGTTGATAAGGTGGATTTCATCAAAATTAAAAAAAAAAACCTGTTTTGCAAAAGACAATGTCAAGAAAATGAGAAAATAAGTCACAGATTGGGAAAAAATATCTGCAAAAGACAAATCTGATAAAGGTTGTTCAAAGAATTCCCAGGACTCAACAATAAGAAAATGGACCTTCCAATTCAAAAAAAGGCAGAAGGCCTATACAAACACCTCATCAAAGATATACATATGGCAAATAAGCAAAAGAAATGTATGCTATTAGTCATTACAAATTAAAACCACAATAAACTCTACACACTTATTTTGTGTGTGTGTGAGTCACTCAGTCGTGGCTGACTCTTTAGCACCCCATGGACTGTAGCTCACCAGGCTTCCCTGCCACGAGATTTTCCAGACAAGGATAGTGGAGTGGGTTGCCATTTTAGAATGGCCCCAATCCAACAAACCGAAAACGCCAAGCGCTGACAAGCATGTGGAGCAATAGGTACTGTTACTCAGTGCTGGTGAGAGGCAAAATGGCACAGTCACTGTGGAAGGAGTCTGGCAACTTCTTACAAAAGTAAATATACGCACACTCTCCTTGCTATTTATCCCAAACTGTGTCTGCACAAAAACCTGCACACAGATATGTATAGTAGCTTTATTCATAATTACCAAAACTTGGAAGCAATTACAATATCCTTCGTAAGGTGAATGGATAAACTGTGATAAATACAGACGATGAAACATTATTCAGTGATAAAAATATGTGCTACGAAGTCATGAAAAGACATGGAGGAAACAAACACATATTACTAAGTGAAAGGAGTCAATCTGAAAAGGCTACACACTGTGCGATGCCAAGTAAACGACAAAGGTAATGAAAAAGGCAAAACTGTAAGCCATTCCACATATTAAGAAAAGAAAAAGGGATAAACGAACAGAGTATGGAGATCTTCAGGGCAGTGGAACTGTCTTATATGACAGAATAATGATGGATGCACACCATTTTCCCCAGTGGCTCAGAGGTTAAAGCATCTGCCTGGAATGTGGGAGACCTGGGTTCGATCCCTGGGTGGGGAAGATCCCCTGGAGAAGGAAATGGCAACCCACTCCAGTACTCCTGCCTAGAGAATCCCATGGAGGGAGGAGCCTGGTAGGCTACTAGTCCATGGGGTCGCAAAGAGTCGGACATGACTGAGCGACTTCACTTTCACTTTCATAGAAAGTATAACACTGAGAATGAACCCTAGTATATATACTACGGGCTTTGAATGATAATCAGTGTGTCATCGATTGTAACAAATGTACTACTCTAGTGGAGGAGGCTGTGCTTTATGGGCAGAGGGTATATAAGAATTCTCTGTACTTTCTCTCCTAAACTTTGCTCTGAACCTAAAACTGCTCTAAAAATAGTCTTTAAAAAAAAGCTTCCCAGGGTTCCATGGCAAACCTACTGAATCGTGGCAAAGGATTATGATCTAAGGAATGTGATTTTCAGCAAATTTCTTTGGAGACAAGACCACTAATCATGCAGGGAGAGGTAAGAAAGGGGAAGGGGAGAGAAAATGGGAAGGAAGAGATGAGGAAAAAAATTAGTGTCGACTAATATTGCTGTGTACCAACCTCAGAGATTCAGATTCAGGAGAATTGAATGAGGCTTAGTAACCTGTATTGAAAATCTCCTCAGATGTTTCTGAAGCTACAGTGAGGTGCCACTTCACACTGGTCAGAATAGCCCTCATTTAAGTCTACAAATAATGGTTGGAGAGGGTGTGGAGAAAAGGGAATGCTCTGCCACTGTCGGTGGGAATATAAACTGGTGCAGCCACCACTGGAAACCAGCAGAGAGGTTCGCTCAAAAAACTAAAAATAGACTTACCATATGATCCAGCAATCCCACCTCTGGGCATATAACCAGACAAAAATGCAATTTGAAAAGGTGTACGCACTCCTGTGTTCACAGCAGTACTATCACAATAGTCAAGACATGGAAGCAACCGAAATATCCATCAGCAGATGCATGGATAAATAATATATACATATAAAATTGTGTGTGTATATATGTAAATACTTTCCTGCTGCCTCAGATGGTGAAGAATCCACCTGCGGGGTGGGAGACCTAGGTTTGATCCCTGGGTTGGGAAGATCCCCTGGAGGAGGGCACGGCAACCCACTCCAGTATTCTTGCCTGGAGAATCCCCATAGACAGAGGAGCCTGGCGGGCTACAGTCCATGAGGTCACACAGAATTGGACATGATTGAGTGACTAAGCACAGCACATACAACACATAGGTATATATACACAATGGACTCTTAGTCATAGGAAAAATGGTAAAGAGTCCGCCTACCAATGCAGGAGATATTAAGAGACGCGGGTTCGATCCCTAGGTCAGGAAGATCACTTGGAGGGGAAATGGCGAGCCACTCCAGTATTCTTGCCTTGAGAATCCCATGGACAGAAGAGCCTGGCGGGCTACAGTCCACAAGGTCACACAGACTTGGACATGACTGAAGTGACTTAGCACACAAAGAATAATGAAATAATGCCATGTGCAATGTGAATGGACCTAGAGATTATTATACTAAGAGAAGTCAGGAAGACACAAATATCATGTTATCACTTATATGTGGAATCTAAAACACGACACAAATGAACAGAAACAGAATCATAGAGAACAGATTTGACGTTGCCAAAGTGGAGGGAGGGATAGGGAAAGAAAGGATTGGAGTTTGGAATTAGCAGATGCAAACTATTATATATACGATGGATAACAACAAGGTCTTACTGTATAGCACAGGGAACTACATTCAATACTAACAGAAAAGAATATGAAAAAGAGCATATATATAGATATATGTAATGAATCACTTTGCTGTATAGCAGAAATTAACACTGTAAGTCAACTCTACTTCAATAAAATTTTTAAAAATTAAAATAGAACAAAACTTCCTTAGGTGATTCTGATAGAGGGAGGGACATCCCTACATCCATGAAGAGCTTCATGGAAGTAAAGTTTTCTGGAAAAAAAGGAGCATGAGGCTGAAAAGGAAGCTAAAATCACACGTAATATTTCTAATGAAGAAAATAAAAGGTTCTGAATGTTAAAGAAGAAAAAGGATATAGTCAAAGGCAATGAAAGGATGATTTGAACAAAGGACAAAACAACTCGAGAAAAGGGTTCTTCATTCTGAGATTAATTATTTCTACCAGAAGACAAGCCCGCGACATGTCTCATGATCATACAGCTGCACATTCTTCACCACGATTTCATGAAAACAAGGCAGATGACAAAGTTATCTTTGGAGATTTAGTCTCATAAGTGGATTAGGTAGTAAAGCTCTAATATGCCAGTTATCAGAGTAGTAATTTCCAAATGCCACAATCCCATGGAGGAGGGCATGGCATCCCACTCCAGTATTCTTGCCTGAAGAAACCATGGACAGAGAAGCCTGGCAGGCAACAGTCCATAGGGTTGCAAAAAGTCAGACAGGACTGACTGAAGCAATTTAGCACATGTGCATGCAAAGCATTTATTATGAACATGTAAAATAAATTAGCAGAACTTTCAGATAAAAATCAGTTCATACAATGGGTTTAAAAAATCAATTTTTAAAAATGACATTCAAAATTTATCAAGTTGGTGAGTGTGTCCATGAATTGGCACCTAAAGCTAGGGTAACCATGAAATTATTCAGAGCAGGACACTTCTTTGGGGAGAGGGCTATGCCCTGTAGCTTGTGGGATCTCAGTTCCCCGACTAGGGATTGTATCTGGACCCTCAGCACTGAAAGGGTGGAGCCTGACCACCGGACCACCAGGGTACTCCCAGTTTGAACTCATGGCATAATTTTTCTTACAAAATTCCTACTTCTTTCCACTGAACAGACTAAGAAACAATGACCAACCCAAAAGCACTGACACCTCTAAAGCCCAAACTGTGGCCGCCAGATGTGATTTATCACTCAACAGGGTCGGGACTCCTTTGAGAAATATTCTATTCCAGGTCTGCACAGAAATGTACAAGATGAGACTGGAAATCTTGTCATCTCAGAAAGTGAGGAGTTTCTCAAAGATGAACAGCTTTGGGTACAATAGGACACTTTTGAGTGAAAGAGGCTTTTAATAAGTGTACCAGGAAAACAAATATAGACCAGGATGCCCCAGATGCACCCCAGGCAAACCAGAATGAATATACCCCTAATGGCAATACCTCTATGGACATTAATACAGTAACAATAATCATCTATCCTAACTTCAATGTTCCAAAGAGGAACTGATGGTAATTGCAAACTTAGAAACCACAGATCTAATCCAATTTCTTTTTTCTCCCTACCCATGTTCTTGGTGTGAAACATCAAATGGTACTTTTATAATTACATGGCACAGCAGTAATTAATATTGATCTTTGAACTTGGGAAAGGTCAACACTAACTTGTAGACTGCATTAGATTCAATCTTGTTTTTCCTCTGGAATTCATGCAGTGAGCACTGTTTCACCAGCTGCATTACCACTAACACCAAGACAACAAGCTCTACTTGCACAAACTATCAGAAGAAATTTTTATTTTTCTGTTTTAAGATTTAGGACACTTCTGTACAGATCTGGAATCCTGAGTGAAATAGTATCTTGATTATGAAGAGTCATTTCACTGGGTTTCTAATATGAAAAGGTTTGGTTGTTCTTTTCCATTTCAATAAATATTTGTTGGGGTTCTATAGTATGCTGTGCATTGTCTAAATGATAGATTAAGCATAGGAGAGAGATCAAATGATTTGTCAGTCCAATGAAAAATAGCGTTTCAGTTCAGTTCAGTTCAGTCGCTCAGTCATGTCCGACTCTTTTCAATCCAATGAATTGCAGCACGCCAGGCCTCCCTGTCCACCAAAATTCCCGGAATTCACCCAAACTCATGTCCATCGAGTGGGTGATGACATCCAGCCATCTCATTCTCTGTCAGCCCCTTCTCTTCCTGCCCCCAATCCCTCCCAGCATCAGAGTCTTTTCCAATGAGTCAACTCTTCGCATAAGGTGGCCAAAGTATTGGAGCTTCAGCTTTAGCATCAGTCCTTCCAAAGAACACCCAGCACTGATCTCCTTTAGAATGGACTGGTTGGATCTCCTTGCGCTCCAACGGACTCTCAAGAGTCTTCTCCAACACCACAATTCAAAAGCATCAATTCTTCAGCGCTCAGTCTTCTTCACAGTCCAACTCTCACATCCATACATGACCACTGGAAAAACCATAGCCTTGACTAGACGGACCTTAGTTGGCAAACTGCTATAAGATTTTTCAATACATACAAACAAACACAATCCTAGCTGAGACAGCATTCAAAAGGCAAATGGAAGAAGAGGGACAATGAAGGAAACAAACAGCTGTTGTTAGGGAACCAGAAAAGCAGATTAG
Source organism: Aepyceros melampus (assembly GCA_006408695.1). Taxonomy (NCBI): domain Eukaryota; kingdom Metazoa; phylum Chordata; class Mammalia; order Artiodactyla; family Bovidae; genus Aepyceros; species Aepyceros melampus. The sequence goes on from SJXQ01005237.1 coordinate 284,902, forward strand.
ATAGGAAAGCCAACTTGAGACCAAAAGACCACCACAAGGTAGTCAAATAGGATGAAACCTTAAAAACGATCATTTTACTTGTGTATTAGAAGGTTTTCTTCAGCAGGAGTAAACAGAATAAAATTAGATTAATTGCATTCATATTATATTTAGAGTGATAGTATATTTATACTTCATTGACTTATGAAATCTCCCATATACTCAAAACACTTGTTTGTACAATGTTTCTTAATTGGCCAAGAGAATCATGTGTTAACATATTTCAGAGAGGATGGCAAAGAATTTCAGTAGAGCCTGAGTTAACCTCTAGAAGGAGTAGGAAAAATTAACTGGCATGACTGCTCACAGCAGTATCGCCCTAACCAGAACCAATCTAATAGATTCTTCTCAACAGGGTGGAAGATTCTATAAAAGAAGGAGGTAGAAAAGGAAAAGGAAGGAAAGAAGGGAAGGAGGAAGGAAAGGAGACAGGAGGAGAAAGGGAGGCAAAAGAAGGAATGCATTTAGAATTATAATAAATGTGAGCATAACTAGCAGTCAACCTATACCCAAGAGAGTCAGGGAAGACTTAGGAGAAGTTGTTTATAAACTGAGACCTAAGGATGGTGGAATTAGCCAGAACAAAATGAGAGAGAGTTCCAGGACTAGATCAGAAAGGATCATGGGAAGTATATTAAGCATGTCTTAATCAACATAAACATCTCTCTCAAGGTTTTTGTCCCTCAGTGTGCTTGTATTTAACAGACAATCTACTATTTTGAATTATGCCAACTTGATTTGTCTGATAATTTGAAACACTGACCACCATCCAGTAGTCACTAAGTGGATTTTGCAGTGGCTTCCCAGGTCCCAGATTATACCACAGTTCTAGAACAAAGTCCATCACTATTATAACTTTTAGTATCATTTATTGAGGTTTATCAGTGGACACAAGGAAGGGCAAACTCCAATACCATCCCAGTCATTGATTTGAGAAGGGATGTTCGGCATCACACGTAACACCAAATCAGACCATGGTGGGGTTTTGTAGCAGACCCAAGTACTCGCTGTATATCATTTAGTGCTATGGGCAGCCTCTGAAATAGCTGAGAATTAAGAGTAAAAATCTTTGCTTCTCTCTATCTAATACAGAAATGGAAAATGACAAGAAAAAAGCTCCTTTTTTCACGTTGCCTTTATTCTTCCTGTTTGGAAATTGCTACGGATTAGTGCAATGCAAAATCCATCTTTTTGTACTTTGATTTCTCAGCCATTTANTTGTCTCCTGTACAATGTAGGAATCTATGAGACTGCTGCTAAGTTGCTTCAGTCATGTCCGACTCTGTGTGACCCCATAGACGGCAGCCCATGAGGCTCCCCCATCCCTGGGATCCTCCAGACAAGAACACTGGAGTGGGTTGCCATTTCCTTCTACAATGCATGAAAGTGAAAAGTGAAAGCAAAGTTGCTCAGTCGTGTCCGACTCTTAGCAACCCCATGGACTGCGGCCCACCAGGATCCTCCGTCCATGGGATTTTACAGGCAAGAGTGCTGGAGTGGGGTGCCATTGCCTTCTCCGATCTATCAGACTAGTGGTTCACAAACCAGACTGCATTTTAGACTGGGGAAAACTTAAAAAAAAAAAAATCCTGTACCTTGCCACATAAATATCTGCATATGAATGCTCACAGCAAAATTCTTCATGATAGCCAAAATATGGAAACAGTCTAAATGTGTGTCAGCTGATGAACGATAACAAAATGTGATATATACATATAACTGAATAGATTTTAGTAATAAAGACGAATGAAGTATTGCTACATGCTACAACATGAACCCTGAAAAGAGTAAGCCAAGTGAAAGAAGCCATATGCCAAAGACCACATAGTGCGCAATTGCATTCATATGAAATGTCCAAAATAGCAAACTGATAGAGACAGAAAGTAGATTAGTGACTACCTAGGAGAAGGGATTTGGGGGAGGAATGAAGAGTAACTGCTAATGAGAATGGATATTTCGGGGTGATACAAGTGTTCTAAAACTGACCATAATCATCAGAGAAATGCAAATAAAACACAATGAGGTATCAGCTCACACCTGTTAGGATGAAAACAAGCAGTAACAAGTGTTGATGAAAGCGCAGAGAAAAGGGAACCCTGAGAATGAGAAGTTGGCTTTTCAGAAAACTAAGATCATGGCATCTCGTCTCATCAATTCATGACATCTGGTCCCATCACTTCATGGCAAATAGATGGGGAAACAGTGGCTGACTTTATTTTTCTGGGCTCCAAAATCACTGCGGATGGTGATTGCAGCCATGAAATTAAAAGATGCTTACTCCTTGGAAGGAAAGTTATGACCAACCTAGACAGCATATTAAAAAGCAGAGACATTAGTTTGTCAACAAAGGTCTGTCGAATCAAGGCTATGGTTTTTCTTGTGGTCATGTATGGATGTGAGAGTTGGACTATAAAGAAAGCTGAGTGCCAAAGAATTGATGCTTTTGAATTGTGGTGTTGGAGAAGACTCTTGAGAGTCCCTTGGACTGCAAGGAGATCCAACCAGTCCATGTGAAGGAGATCAATCCTGGGTGTTCATTGGAAGGACTGATGTTGAAGCTGAAACTCCAGTACTTTGGCCACCTCGTGCGAAGAGTTGACTCATTGGAAAAGACCCTGATGCTGGGAGAGATTGGGGGCAGGAGGAGAAGGGGACGAAGGAGGATGAGATGGCTGGATGGCATCACTGACTCGATGGACGTGAGTCTGAGTAATAAATAGATGGGGAAACAGTGGCTGACTTTATTTTTCTGGGCTCCAAAATCACTGCGGATGGTGATTGCAGCCATGAAATTAAAAGATGCTTACTCCTTGGAAGGAAAGTTATGACCAACCTAGACAGCATATTAAAAAGCAGAGACATTAGTTTGTCAACAAAGGTCTGTCGAATCAAGGCTATGGTTTTTCTTGTGGTCATGTATGGATGTGAGAGTTGGACTATAAAGAAAGCTGAGTGCCAAAGAATTGATGCTTTTGAATTGTGGTGTTGGAGAAGACTCTTGAGAGTCCCTTGGACTGCAAGGAGATCCAACCAGTCCATGTGAAGGAGATCAATCCTGGGTGTTCATTGGAAGGACTGATGTTGAAGCTGAAACTCCAGTACTTTGGCCACCTCGTGCGAAGAGTTGACTCATTGGAAAAGACCCTGATGCTGGGAGAGATTGGGGGCAGGAGGAGAAGGGGACGAAGGAGGATGAGATGGCTGGATGGCATCACTGACTCGATGGACGTGAGTCTGAGTAAACTCCGGGGGTTGGTGATGGACAGGGAGGCCTGGCGTGCTGCAGTTCATGGGGTTGCAAAGAGTCAGACACGACTGAGCGACTGAACTGAACTATACCCTGTTGGTGGGACTGTAAACTGGTACAGCCATTATGGACAACAGTATGGAGGGTGCTTAAGAAATAAAAACTAGAACTACCGTATGATCCTGCAGTCCCACTTTCAGGTATGTAACTAAAGGAAATCAACTCAGGATCTCAAAAACATTCTATGTAACGTTAGAACTGCAGCCCTCCTTAAGTGTGATACCTGGAGTAGGTACCCAATCAATCATCTTTACTACAACCTCCACGACACATGCACAACCATCCTAACTGGGACTCTGACACAACTTTCCCTTCAACACCTTAGCGCCCTGGCTGGGAAGGAGTCTCACTTAGAAAGGGTTTTGGCACGGCTGATCTTCTTTCAAACTTGGAGGCAGGCCTGACCTCCCGCAAAGTGGCTAGCTGATATCCTGCTTTATGTTAGGGAATCTACCTTGCAACATTCTGCACTGTCACTTGCCAGACTCTAGGAACTGTCACTGCCTGGACACACTACTCCTGAAACCCTTACCTGCTTGAATGTTGACACTGACCTGGGCAAGCCAGAGATGGCCTGGAATGTCCACCTGGACATGAGCAGTGACTGCTGGTCCCTGCAGCTCCCCAGCCATGAGCTTGACATTCCTGAATTCATCTCGTTTTTCTGCTGACCTGCCTTTACAGCACTACCTCTGTTAACATAAAACATTGATGGTCTTACTGAGTATTGAAACACTGTTTAAAAAGTGCTGCTATTTTTAAAATTTAAAGAGTAAATCCCAACTAACTCTATTTTGAGGTATTTTTGAGAATTTCATTTTATGTTAATGAAACATATAATGCAAGGATGGAGGAATCAAACCACATCATATTCTAACTCCATAGGGCTAGAGTGTAAATGACTCAAAAGTGTAATGGTGGTCTAGCCGCTAAGACTCCCTGCTCCCAGTGCAAGGGTCTGGGTTTGAACTGGTTAGGGAATTTGATCCCACATGCCGAATACTAAGACCTGGCACAAATAAATAAATAAATATATTTTTTTTAAGTATAGCAACCAACCACTTTCTTGGTTGCTCCAATCAACTTGGAGAGACTCAACTGACTGTCTCCAGGGCTCACTGTTACGAAATAACCTAAAGAAGAAATTAGAAATATGACCATCAAATGTGTGGAAGGCATTTCACTGAGCAAGAGTGAAAACTGAGTGGGAAGTAGGATAGAGAACCTTTGTGCAAGAAAGAAAAAGCATATGAGAAGCCAGGTTTCAAGTGCCATAGAAGCTCAGGGACACAGATGATCACGTGTTACCCTAACCTTGCAGGGAGGAGTGCTTTTATGAAGCTATAAGGCATTTGCTGTATCAGATAGTAGAAAGGTCCAAAGTGAGAAAGCTCAGTTCTGTGCACATGGGAAAAACAGCAACCTTGGTTCCATAACTAAATCCCAAAATCAACAGGAAAAAGATCATAAAGTATGTCAAGTACTCATCAATGTTTATTACTGAAATGAATGACAAATAATTTCATCCAACAATCTCCAAATTGCTTAAAACTATGACAATATTTAACTTCTCGAAAATTTCATGACCTTGTTCTTTCTGTGCTCTAGTTTCTAAACAGCCTGACAATTCTATTTCTTTTCAAAAATTCTTATGCTCACAGTGAATAAACTGGTGGTATCGTAAAATTATTTCAGTTTGAATAAAAGGTGTATTCCTGCCAGACATTTTACCCAGCTGCAAATTATCTGAACTGAAACAAATAAAATCATGCATTACTTTTTATATCAGCCTCTAAAACTTCATGAACTATACAGTCTACTTCAGATTTTACTTAGAAGCTTTTTATTTTATTTGAATCTTACCGTCCATGAGATTTTCTAATGACATGATAGGAATCTTAATATTCAAAAGTGTTTATACTTTTAAAAATCAGGACAGCAGGAACCTAAACAAAAGGCCTCCCTGTTTCTGATAGGAATATGCCACGGTCAGGCTTTATGCTCACATCACACAAAGATGGGCTGTTACTGGAGAGCTGTTTTCTCACAGTTGGTATTTTTAATTCTCTATTTTTTGGTTCCAACACGTAGCCTTCATTTTCATCACAAAGAGACGTCTGTGATTTCTTCTTCTGTCCACTTTTGCAAGTCTTTTGCATCATTTACCATCCATAGCTTTGCAAAACACTTTAGCTTTTTCCTGGACAGAAAATAAAATACCATTTCTTTTATAAATGGAATTGTTAGGGGCCAGTCCATCCCATCAAAACTATAAAAAGTCTATGATATTAGAATAGCAGCAGGCTGTGTGGTTAGGAGGCTATGGCAGGGAGCATCAGCCTTTTGGTGAAAGAAGTTCTCAGGGCAGCTGCTTTAATCAAGAGACCAGGGTTGCTGATCAGCTCCAGGGAGGGGATGGCACAGCTTCCTCCTCTTCTAACTCAGCTAGAGGCTGTGTGTGCTCACAGGATAAAAAGTGAAATTGACTTAATAAAATAACGCAGGCTATTGGAAAAGTAAAATGCCAACATAACACAGACCTACTTTTCTTTCTGCAAAAACGCAATCCAGTTAAATATTAACATCTTATGGAAAAACTTGAATGAACTTTTTGACCAACCCAATATTTAGGGTCTAAAGACGGACTGTATGAGTTCCAATCATGGCTCTACCACCAACTAGCTGGGTGACTCTGGTCCTGATCAGTTTCCTACCCTCACTTGGCCTCATTTTTCCCAACTACAACATAGAATGAGAGCAGTACCTATTTCACAAGGTTATCTTAAGGGTTAAGTGAATTAATGTGTGTAAAGCAATAAGAATAGTACCTGGCTACAGTGTCTAGGCTGTTGCAAAGGACTGACCACCTAAACTTGCTGGTATCCAGAGCAAGCACTCAATAAATATTAGCATTAACAAACTCACAAGGAGCCACCAGATTCAGTTTGGGTTCTGTGACCAATGAAATCAATGTGATAACCACTTTTAATGAAAAGGAAAAACAACAAATACAGTGTGTCCTGATAAATCAAAAGATATCATGCCAATGCAGCCTCTTCCTACAATTCTCTGTCTTATTAAGCTAACTTTCTAGATTTTAAAATATTATATACTAATTGGAAGAGCTAAAATATTTTTCCCCTTATTTTTAAATTAATTTATTTTAATTGGAGAATAATTACTTTACAATATTGTGACAGTTTCTGCTATGTATCAACATGAATCGGTCACAGTCTCTCCCCACCCTATCCCTCTGGGTTGTCCCAGAACACTGGCTTTGGGTACTCTGCTTCATGCATTGAATTTGCACTTTGTCCTCTATTTACATATGGTAATGTACATGTTTCACTGGTGTTCTCTCAAACGATCTCACCCTCGCCTTCTCCCACTGAGTCCAAAAGTCCTTTACATCTGTGTCTCCTTTGCTGCCCTGCATGTAGGATCCTTGGTGCCATCTTTCTAAATTCCATATATATGCGTTAATATACAGTAGTTATCTTTTGGAAGAGTTTAAATACTTATAAATAATCTGTGAATTTTACTGTTCTTGCTTTACAGCCTACAAGAACTTTCATATCTTACTGCCATCTTGCATCTTTTGTAGTAAAGTTTAATTCCAGTTTCTTTATGAAAAAAGAAAAAGAAGACGACAAGAGAGGATTTAAAGTCGTCTGTGGACTTTGAGCAGAACTAAGGGCTAAGCTTACTTTTAAAATCTCATAGATGATCACTTTTCCCTCTAGAAAAATTTTATGTGAATCTACTTTGTAACAAGTAACTGGAAGTAGCCCGTCACTGACTGGATCATTTGTTTCTAACCTGGTGTTGTGGAAAGGATCCAGAAGAGAATGTCACCGGAGGAAACGACAAAGTGCTGCAGGATTCCAGCTCTGCAGGCCTGGCCCGCCACCGCTTACCATGGTAAGGTTAGGGGTGCGAGGCAGAAACAGGGAGGAAGGAAGAAGAGGAGCAGAAGCTGCTTGCAGGACTGTCGGTATACAAGCTGGCAACTGTCTCTTTAACTAAAATATCAGGTGTTCATAGTTCAATATTTAAATTGGTAATAATCCCCAGAACTAAAAAATATTCCTACCGCATAATGGCCGGTCAGGATGTTCTATATCTGACTTATAGCCTATTCGCTTCAGATCACATGGTCATGGACCAGAGCAATAATGCCCTGCCCCAGGTTAATTAGACTCTTCAGGCAGAGCAGGGTGGGGTGGGAGGTGGGCGAGGAGTTTATGCTGTTTTAAACTATAATCTTATATTTGGGAAACAAAAGGCTGCAATTTATTATTTATTAATAGGATATTGTCTTAGGAATATCTTCCTTCCAAAGTAGTTTCAGTTTGTATGACGATCAGTTTATATACTGACTACATACCCGCTGGATGTCCAGGGTAAAAGTGCATTCACATAAAGCATTCTAGGTGATGGAGAAGTTTGTTTAGAATAAAAAATCTGTCACAAACAAATCCACTAAATGACATGCACAGATACCGACTCTAATCACCTAGCTCTGTGATACTGATTTTACCAAAAAGTTCATTCAGGCATTTCTGTAAGGTGTTATGTAAAAACCCTAAAGTACTTGGTTAACCCAGTACTAGTATTTTCATTCACATTCTGACAGAATTCTTCATTTCTGAAAGCAACCACTGCATATCTGAATGAGCATAAGAGTATAAAAGAAATACTCTAAATATTATTTATATATTGAGGTTTCCATTAGTAATATCCTTCATAAATGAATATTTTAAGCAACCAATATGTTGGTATACATTAAGGAGTTAATTCTTTAGAAAAATGATTGGAAAACTGACTTAGCAACTTAACAGAGAAAGATCTGACTAGAGAGGCCTAAATAAATTCACATGGGCTTTGGGAAGAACCATTTTCATTTTATCATAATTGAATATTTCAGAATATTTGAAGAAGTGCTTGAAGGAAGATCTGATGTTCATTTACAGGACAATCCTCTTCTTCGGACAACTTGGAAGAGTTCATTATAAATCAAAAATGCAGCACAATCATTCTTACCTTTTCATATTTACTAATCCTTCCAGCTCTTTGGACTTGCTGGCTGCTTTCTTTAAAATTTCTCCAGGAACATCTGCTAGTTTAGCCACATTGAGTCCATAACTCCTTGCTGCAATTCCTCTGGTTATTTGATAAAGAAATATGACAGAATCAGGGACCTGGTCTTCTTCACCTAAAAAAACAAAGTTAAAAGAAAGAGAGAGATAAAGAAGACCACACTTGAAAATTGAAAGAAATTAAAGACAAAATAGAAATCTGTATAAATTTATTCAATTAAAATTTGTAATCTGAAAAAGAAATTCATTGTTTCTAATCTCTTGTTACTTCTTTTATCAATATTACATATCTAGAAAAAGGGTAAATACCATTTTGAAAATGCTTTTGCTTTTAGGATCTATCTTTTAGCTCAGTTAAAATGCTTTTTAACAATTATTTATTGTAAGTTTAGAAATATTTAGTTGTATGCTGCTTGCTGAAAATTTTCAAATGAATTTCTACACCCAAAAAAGAGTGATTCTGATACATGGTACAATATAATTTCTCCTTTAAAAACAGTTGTTTTTTTTTAAGTGTTTTCCAGTGAAAGAATGTATTCACCAGTCTTGTATGTAATATACTCTGTAAAGTAACATATATAAAGGATGTTTCCAAGAGTGCAAGAAATAAAGCCACAAAAACAGATAAGGAAATAATACATGTTGCATAGCTTAAATAACAAGACTGAGAAATCTGGCTTATTAGATATCCTAGTTAAAAAAGAGTTATACATATTAAAGTTGATACTGTTCACATGTGGGCATGCTAAATTGTTTCAGTTATGTCCAACTCTGTGCAGCCCTATGGACTGTAGCCCACCAGGCTCCTCTGTCCATGGGATTCTCCAGGCAAGAATATTGGAGTGGGCTGCCATGCCTTCCTCCAGGGATCGAACCCGGGTCTCTTGCATTAGCAAGCAGGTTCTTTACCACTAGTGCCCCCTGGAAAGCCCGTGGATACTGTTTGGTACCATCCAAATCCCTTCCAGACTGCCCCAACTGTCAGAGCAACCCTCAGTTGTGTGCTCTCTTTGGGAACTTCCGCAGCTGGAGAAAGCTGTTTCACCCAAGGTCACCTCCTTCTTGGAGAGCCTGCATCCAGTGGACTGGCTGCTACAGGGGTTGATAGGCAGCTTCAAAGGTGGCCACTAAAGCTCCCCTGCCTCCTGGTGTCCATGTCCTTGTGTCATTCTCCCTCTCTGACTGTGAGCTGAACCAAGGGACTTGCTTCTAATGAATAGAATACGACAAAATTTATGGCATGTCACTTTTGAGATTAGATTGCAGGAGACTGTGGCCTGTCTTGGGCGTCTCACTTTCTTCCCTGTTTGCTCTACGAGGGAGCCAGTGGCCATATTGCGGGCTGCCCTGTGGAGAGGTCCACATGGAAAGAAACCGATGCCTCTGGTCAACAAGTTAGTAGGGGTCTGGAGGCCAACCAACAGCTGTGTGAGTGACCTTGGAAGGGGACATTCTGAGGCACGCCAGCAGCATGTGAGGGGGCTGTGAACTGGGTCGTCCCAGTCAGGCCGTGAAGTGATGCTACCCGGCCAATATTTGGATGAAGCCTGTGAGAGACTGTGAGGTGTTCAGCTTGGGTTCGTGACCCACAGGAATTATGAGATAATAAACAGTTGCTGTGCTAAGCTGCTATGTTTTAGGGGGAAATTTGTTATGGAACAATAGATAATAAAAAGCATAAAAGTCTGGCTCTCTCCCCTCAAGCTGAGGTGACTCTGAAGGATCAATCCCTGACTGGGCTCTCTGCAGGGTTGGCTGAAGTCTTACAAGTGTAACGCAGCCCAGGACTGCCCAGTCCTGCTTGGGTGTTGATGGTGAAAGCATTCCTCAATAAAACTCTGACACTCAAATTTCAGAATCTGTTTCCTAGGGCACCAGTCTACCACCTAATACATATGCTTGAAACTAAAACTTTTAAAGAATTGGGATATCATGAAGTACAGTGTTCATTGGAAGGACTGATGTTGAAGCTGAAACTCCAATACTTTGGTCACCTCATGCAAGGAGCTGACTCACTGGAAAAGACCCTGATGCTGGGAAAGATTGAGGGCAGGAGGAAAAGGGGACGACAGAGGATGAGATGGTTGGATGGCATCACTGACTCAATGGGCATGAGTTTGAGTAAACTCCAGGAGTTGGTGATGGACAGGGAGGCCTGGCATGCTGCGGTCCATGGGGTTGCAAAGAGTTGGACATGACTGAGCAACTGAACTGAACTGAAGTACAGTAATACAAAGATAACACTGCGAAGGTATTCAGAACAAAATGTGCCACTTTGGCATGCAGACTTTCTTGAGTTGAAGATAGTGAAGTCCAAAAGGCTCAGGAAGACCTTTCTATCTCCCCCTTCAATGGCCTAAAAGAATTTAGATGGGCAGAGGGGTGCTGGCTTGGAGACAGACTATTACCAGAGAGAACTTTTATCAGAATGACCTAGGCATATGGCAAGACAAACAATCTAATTAACAAAAAACTGTTTTTCCCATTTTCCTGTCAATTACCCTCCTCCTCTTTGAAGCTCCTTCTCCTATCCCATTCCTTAGCTCAGGACAGTAGAGAAGCCTCAACTGCCTCACTGGCCCTCATATTTTTCTGGGGTCCCTGTAGGTACATAATTAAATTTGCTTTTCTCCAGTTAATCTGCCTTATGTTAATTTGGTTATCAGATCAGCCAAAGAACCAAGAACAAATTCTTCCTCCCCAACAGCTGCATACAGTTTAATCTTCGATAAATCTAAAGCAATTCAGGATTATGCAGCTTTTATTACAAACTCGACATAATTGCACTCTACTGCAAAAAATGGCCAAGATGACCAGACTCACAGTGACTTCTGAGACCCTGGTATACTTATTTAAGTTTATCAGGAGTTTTTCTCATAACATTATTTCATTTGATAAATATGTAAGCTTTACTCTTTTATCAGCTAAAAGCTAAAAAGCCCAAAGACTGAACACAACAGAGAAAAAAGGATAATGGAAATTTCTTTAGTCTCCTCTAAGAATTCAGCAACAGACAAATAATACCTTTCTAAGGGTGGGTGCTAGAGGTGGGAGGTGAAAAGAATGCTGACACTCTCAGAATACAGAGACTAAAACTCACATTGCAAAGCACGAAGAATATCCTTCACCTCCAAGGAAAACTAAAGGAGCACAAAGAACAGGTGACGAAGTGGGTGGGAAAAGACTAGGGAGGAAGCATGTAGAAACCAGTGCCTGCTAACCTGGATAGTTTTTTGTTACCCTTCAATTGCTCACAAGACCCAAAGCGAAGTGAACAGCAGTGAGGTATCAAAAAAGTGAACTCTCTTCATTTTTAAGACAAACACAGACTTTTCACTTCAACTAGGCTAGTCCTAACTGATGTTTTTCACCTCCAGCCTCACCTCTATAATCCAGACTTGACAATGATCTTTCTAAAAATGAGATTAATTCATCTGTCAGTCCAGCTGTCCATTCATTATCCATCCATTCATCCATCCATCCTTTACTGAAAGCCTGCTAAATTCCATAAACTCCCCTCATTTAAACATTGCTTTGCTGACAGCTTTTTTCTTTTTTTTGCTTTATATACATACAGTATGTATAGTATGTAGTATATATAATATAGCTAGCTAAAGCTGCTTCTTAAATACAGCTATAAAATATAGCTAAATTATATCTGTTGCCCCAAAAGGCTCATTAACACATCTCAGGACAAACAACTGCTGAATTTTTCGTCGTATGTAGTCTCTACTTTAGTAACAATTATGGTAGTCCTTGGTGGCACTAGTGGTAAAGAACCTGCCTGCTGATGCAAGAGACATAAGAGATGTAGGTTTGACCCCTGATGGGAAGATCCCCTGGAGAAGGAAATGGCAACCCACTCCAGTGTTCTTGCCTGGAGAATCCCATGGACAGAGGAGCCTGGCGGGCTACAGTCCATGGGGTCACAAAGAGTCGGACACGACTGAGTGACTTTAGCGCACAGCATGGTAGTTTTGAGAGCAGCATCAAGGTAAATAATGCGACCACTCTTCCATAATCACCTGAAGGAGCTGTATTATAGTTAGGTTCTACCTTAAGACTATCTTTTAGCACCATTCCATGGGAAGGAGAGTGAAGAAGTGGGAGGAGGAACAGAGAAAGAGAGGACAGTGAGTGCATATGTGTGTGTCTGTGTGTAAGATGGAAATGTGGAGGCAGAAAGAGCCAGGTCAGAGAGCAGATGGGAAAAACAACTCATGTCTTTACAGCCTCAAATAAAAGCTCATGGTGAGGACTCTCCTTATAAGCTATGACCATTTCTTGCACGTGCGCGCGTGTGTGTGTGTGTGTTAGTCACTCAGTCGTGTCCGACTCTTTGCGACCCCATGGACGTAGCCCGCCAGGCTCCTTTGTTCGTGGAATTCTCCAGGCAAGAATACTGGCGTGGGTTGCCATTTCCTTCTCCAATAATCATTTCTTAAATAGATATTATTGAAAACCTTATCTGACACTGCTTAGAGTCAGTGAAAGCAATCATTCAAGTTCTTCCTTGTTACAGGGAAACTTAGCACAACTGTCTTAAAGCAAAACTTCTCTAGGCAGTTATTAAACAGATGTGTGCTGATCAAATAGTTTCTGAAGTCACCTTCAGGAGAGATTCCTAAAAGTTATTAGACACAGATGAGATTAGGTGACTTGTCCAAGATCTTATGGACTGGAAGACACTAAAACGCAGCTTTGTTACTGCTGGTCCATTGATTTATCTACCACCCCAAGGGAAAGAGATAAACATAGAGTCTTTAAAGGCACCCAAAAGGACTATGGGGAATTTACTGATGACCAATAGCCTCTAATTTAGACAGAAGAGGGATTAGGTCAGAGGCAAAGGATGAAGCCTAGATACAGCCAGGGGTAATACTGGATGTGAGCAGGCAATGGAGCAATGCTTCAAGTTTCTGAGAGAAAATGATTCTCAACCTAAAATTCTAGCCCTAGCTAAATTATAACTCCAATGTGAAGGTATAATGGAGACATTTTCATTCATGCAGAGTCTTAAAATTTTTATCTCCTTAATTAATATTATTAGCAGCTTCTCTAAAATCTATTACACTTCTAAGAAAACCCTGATTTATAAAGGGATTAATTCCCTGAGAAATGCTGGACTGGATGAAGCACAAGATGGAATCAATATTGTTGGAGAAATATCAATAACTTCAGACATGCAGGTGACACCAAACTTATGGCAGAAAATGAAGAAGAACTAAAGAGCCTCTTGAAAGTGACAGAGAAGAGTGAAAAAGTTGGCTTAAAACTCAACATTCAGAAAATGAAGATCATGGCATCTGGTCCCATCACTTCATGGCAAATAGATGGGGAAACAGTGGAAACAGTGGCAGACCTTATTTTTGAGGGCCCAAAATCACTGTGGATGGTGATTGCAGCCATAAAAATTAAAAGATGCTTGCTCCTTGGAAGAAAATTATGACCAACCTAGACAGCATATTAAAAAGCAGAGACATTAACAAGAAAGGTCCATTTAGTCAAAGCTGTGGTTTTTCCAGTGGTCATGTATGGATGTGAGAGTTGCACTATAAAGAAAGCTGAGCACAAAAGAATTGATGCTTTTGAACTGTGGTGTTGGAGAAGACTCTTGAGAGTCCCTTGGACTGCAAAGAGATCCAACCAGTCCATCCTGAAGGAGATCAGTCCTGAATATTCACTGGAAAGACTGATGGTGAAGCTGAAACTCCAATACTTTGGCCATCTGATACGAAGAGCTGACTCAATGGAAAAGACCTTGATGCTGGGAAAGACTGAAGGTGGGAGGAGAAGGGGATGACAGAAGATGGCGTCACCAAATCATAGACATGAGTTTGAGTAAACTCTGGGAGTTGATGATGGACAGGGAGGCCTGGCATGCTGTAGTCCAAGGGATCGCAAAAGGTCAGACATGGCTGAGCGACTGAACTGAACTGAACTAACTCCCTGACCATTTAACCCAGGGGATAATGTCCTTATATCTACTTCCAAATGTTGAATCCAATTAGTCTAGACTGTTCAAAGTTATCCTTGCCATTCTCACTTCTAAAAGTGGTTTAAGAATGAGCATGTGCACTGATTCACTTTGCTGTACAACAAAAACTAACACAACATTATAAAAGCAGCTACTGTTGTTGTTTAGTCACTAAGTCCTTGTGTCCAACTCTTTTGTGACCCCATGGACTGTAGCCCACCAGGCTCCTCTGTCCATGGACAGAGGATTTCCCACATCCATGGGATTTCTCCAGGCAAGAGTACTGGAGTAGGTTGCCATTTCCTCCTGTAGGAGATCTTCCAGACCCAGGGATGGAACCTGCCTCTCCTGCATTTCCTGCATTGCAGGCGGATTCTTTATCACCGAGCCACCATATTCCAATAAAAAATAATTAAAAAAAAAATCAGCATGTGAATCAAGTTTGAAAATAAGACAGGACACTGATGAGATCCTAGTTAGCATCTAAGAAAAGTTCTCCTGCTTCTAAGAAAGACTCACAGGAAATGCTGGTCCTTTCTCTTCCTTCGGACATTATCAGTTCTGGATGTGATGCCCAAAAGAACTGCAGCCATCTTGCTACTAGTGTGATGATGAAATTAGCAGAGCAGGAAGACAAAGCCTGGAGAACTGCAAAGAAGAGAAGCTGAAGCCCACCCTTCCTGAGGTTCCCGTAATACAAGATTGTATTTATCCTCATTGTTTGAGCCAGAGTGAGTCCAAGCATTCTGTTACTTGCAAGCAAACAAACAGAAGACAGGTCAAGAGACATCCCAGAATGACACCAAGGCAGGTCTCGGGACAATAGCTGAGGTCTAGGGAGAAACCACTACAGGTAAGAAGGAGGACATAGGGCTCCAGGAGGAATGACCCCAGTAAGGAAACCTGGAATCAATAGGTGCAATCATGTGAAAACTCTCTAGAGAGGCATTTTACAGTTACTGGAAGACAGATGCAACAAGAGACTCAAAACAATGAAATGAAAGAATAAAAACAATTAATTATGACCATGGAGAAAAAAGGTATAAAAGAAAGAAAACACACTTGTCTCCATATATGCCTCATGAGTAAACAATAACTAATGGCAGTAATAGAACAATGAATGCAAATAAAATGGGAAAAATGTGAAACTATTACACTAGAAGGAAAGGGGAAGGGAGGACTGAAGACCTTCATTTAACACAAGCAGTCAGTAATACTGTCAGGTTGGTGAACCAAGAGATAGGAAAATAAGCACAGTATTTAGACCCAGGGAAGAAATGGATGGATGAAAGAGCCGAAAAACAGTTGCCTTGGGACTGGAGGGAGGAGGGGCCGTGGAGGAAAAGAGTGGAAGAGGGGACCACTGCTGTTCATAAGTCTTTAGCATCATTTAGTTTTTCTAAAATTCTGTTCATGAATAAAAATTTATATCAATGAAATAAAAGTCAAAACACTTAAGATATAAGGGTCTGGGTTAGCAGTTCACATCAAACGCTTACCATTGACCCTCCCCTGTTGGTGAAATCTGTTTTGTTTATCCCATGCAGTTTTAGCTTATGAGCTCCTCCTGTCACTTTGGATGCAGATGAATAGATGTGAAACTGTTTCCATGAGAGAATTTATGATGTGTTTTTTAAGATCGCATGATGGCGAAAGGCAAGGATTGCCTAACTATATGTATCTCAGGTCCACTGCTTTGTTTTATTTGGGCCAGTTGCCTGATTTCTTTTTCAGGTCCATCCTTACTTATTACTTTTCCAAAATAAAATCTGGACTATGAAGTATCTTGGATAATGGATTTTCCATTGTAGCACACCAACTGTGTAAACCATCACTGGCCCACAGGCTGGTGGCTTAAAAAAATTACTACTGAGCATGGGGAAAAATGCTAAAATCTACTACATTACTAACAGCACCTGAATTTTTTTATTGGCTAATGCTGTTCTTTTTTCATGAAATGTTTCATTTCTGTGACATGAGTAGTAAGTAGAAGGCTAAGAAAAAAAAATACTGTAACTCTCACATAGCAGTTCTAACAGAGATGAAAAGAACCTGCAGGCAGAGGGCATGGATTCTAGGCTCAACTCAGCTCCCACCCAGGTGCCTGACATGAGGAACCCAATTTACCTGAGATTCACTTTCCTTGTCAAATTAAGATAAAACATATGTCCAGTATAGAATACTAGAGACATCACTTTGCCAACAAAGGTCCGTATAGTCATAGCTATGGTTTTTCTAGTAGTTATGCATGGATGTGAGAGTTGGACTATAAAGAAGACTGAGTGCCAAAGAATTGATGCTTTCAAACTGTGGTGCTGCAGAAGACTCTTGAGAGTCCCTTGGACTGCAAGGAGATCAACCTAGTCAATCCTAAAGGAAACTTTAGGATTGAATATTCATTGGAAGGACTGATGCTGAAGCTAAAGCTCCAATACTTTGGCCACATGATGCAAAGAGCCCACTCACGGAAAAGACTCTGATGCTGAGAAAGACTGAGGACAAGAAGAGAAGGGGGCAAAAGAGGGTGAGATGGTTGGATGGCATCATTGACTCAATGGACACAAGTTCGAACAAACTCCTAGAGATGGTGAAGGACAGGGAAGCCTTGTGTGCTGCAGTTCATGGGGTCATAAAGAGTCAGACACAACTGAGCGACTGAACAGCAAGTACAGAATATTGCTCTTAGTAAGTAATTCATGTTAAATCATATACAAATATATTATTTTTCAAAGATTACTAATATACTTGACTATTAAGGCATCTTTCCTAAGATGGACCTAGGAGTAAAATCTAAATGTTCCCCCCTCACCCCGCCTTCTTCTTGAAGAAAAATGAGATAAAGAGGGCTAGAGAAGGACTCAGAGATGGCGAGGAGAAATGCAAACTCTGTTTGACCCTAAGCTCAGAAAAAATGATGTTGGGCAAATGTCAATTACAATCAACATTCACAGTTTTTATTATTAATAAGCAGTAAGTTCATACTCCTATAAACTTTGGGTTATTCATCACAAAAACCAACAGAATGATAGTTGTACTTACTGCAAGAACCATTCATACCTGCATCCTGTTTGCTTTCATCCTCGTTGACCAAAAATCCCATGTGATAATTCCCCACCTGCTGTGAGTAACTTTTTTCCAGTTCACAAACTGGTGGATAATGGGTAACAAACAGGGTTAAGGATTTCACCTAAAGCAGTGAGACATAATGAAAATTATTTTATTTTTAAATTTAAAATTTTCTCCAACTTTATTTTGAAAAATTTCAAACCTTCGTAAGAGCTGCAACAAAAGTACAATGGACATTCATATATTCATTATCTAGACAGCCATTTGTTAGTATTTTGCTGTATTTCCCCTTTCTTCCTTCCTCCCTCCTCTACACACACTCACATGAACACACATAGGTTTTTTCCTGAACCACTTAAGAACTGCAGACATCATGAAACTTTATCCTTAAATACTTAAGATTCTATCTTCTGAGAACAAAACATTCTCCTCTATAACCAAAATAAAGTTATTATGCTCAAGAAATTTAACATTGATATATCACTATTTGGGCTTCCCTGGTGGCTCAAAGGGTAAAGAATCTGCCCGAAATGTAGGAGACCCAGGTTCAATCCCTGTGTTGGAAAGATCCCCTGGAGAAGGGTATGGCAACCCACTCCAATATTCTTGCCTGAAGAATTCCATGGACAGAGGAGCTTGGTGGGCTACAGTCCATGGGGTTGCAAACAATCAGACACAACTAAAGAGACTAACACTTTCACTATCACTGTTTACTAATTATGTATTCTGTGAATTTCTCTTACTGTCCCAATAATGTTCTTTAGAAATTTCTTTAAAAAAAAAAAAATTTATTTATTTGGCTGTGCTGGGTCTTAGTTGCAGCATGTGGAATATAGTTCCCGAACCATGGATTGAACCCAGGCCCCCTGTATTGGAAGTCTCAGCCACTGGATCACCAGGGAAGTCCCTAGAAACCTCTTTATATTAAAAAAAAAAAATTCAAGATTCATGTAGTACACCTGGTCATATCTATTTAGTCCCCATTAATCTAGAAGAATTCTCCAGACTTCTCTTTTTTTGACTTTTATGTCTTTAAAATTTTTGAAGTATCCAAGATAGTTGTTTTGCATAATCTCTCTCAGTTTGGATTCACCTGATTGTTTTCTCCTGATTAAATTCAGATCAAAATTTAACGCCAGGAATATTACATATACATGTAGGTGACATAATCTTTCCAATATATCACATCAAGAGGCATATGGTATCAATCTGTTCTATTATTGGAGAGTGCTAAATCTGCTTATTTGGGTTAAGTGCGTGCCCATTCTTCACTGTACTGACACCTTTCTTCTTCTTAATTAATAAATAACTTGTGCGGTTACACTTTAAAACTGTGTGACTATCATTTTCTCCAACAATCTTACTATCTATTGATCATCACTGTCGGAAATTGGTCATTATTGTCATAGTTGAAAAATGTCAATTTAAAAAACATCATTCTCTGTTATTAACTGGCATTTTGTAATGTAGAGCTTTCCCTTCTTCCCATCCTACCCCCACCATTTTAAAATTTACTTTTGTGTTGTAACTATCAGTACGGACTTGTGAGTAACTTAATTAGCACTGTTTCAAAGCACACATTCTATGTCTTCTAGAAATCCTTGTCTTAGGGGAAGTTAACATCAAATCTTGGTCTAAAAATTAGCAGGAAAGGGTAATCGAATTAAAGAACTCCAGTTTTGATTCATCTGCCATCTGCCTTATTAAAAGTCAAAACATATGTCTTCTGTCTAAAAACAAGTACAAATAAACTTATTAAGGCAGGGTTTCTTTGACAAGTTGCTCTTAAAATCTGCCCTGAAGTATCTTAGGACCAGCTGGCTCCCTGGAGCCCCTTCCCTTAGCTGACAGGCATTTCTAGCTGGAAGATCTAAGGGTTTGGGTTACACTGCCCTCATCAAGGCCACACTCAGCTTAATGCAGCAACACAGAGCCTCCCCGATTCCTCCTCTCTTCCCCATTCTAGCAATCAATAGACATCATGAAAAATAAAAGATTTTCATCCATAAAAGGTTAGGAACTCTTGTTCCTGAAGAATCCTCTTCAATGACTTTCCTCCAAGATAAATTTTACCTAAAACTAACACTTTCTTCACCAACATTTATAGTATCCAAAAACTGCTATAGAAGCAACAAAAACAGAAGTAACAAATTCAATTCTGTCATAATTTGTTCCTGGAGGTGCTTAAATAACTCCTTGGAATTTTGACAAACTGCTTCTGGCGGACAGACTCCAATGTGGCTGCAGAGAGCCCCACTTCTCGTTGCTCATGCTCTGGAGGACCCTCTTCCCACACTGAAGAGCGCTGGCCCTGCATGCTCAGCAACGTGACGGCAAAGTCGAATGCTCTGCTGCTTCTACCTCGGCCTCCTGGAATGCCCCCCTCTGGGGGAAGCCAGACGCCCCTCTGTAAGGATGCTCAAGCAGCCCATGGAGAGGCCCACAGGGTAAGGAACCGAGGGCCCGGCCAATCGCCTCACCAACTTGCCAGCCATGCGACGGAGCCACACTGTGAGAGGATCCCCCAGCCCTGGCTGACAACTTGACTGCAGCCTCAGCAGAGGCCCCGAGCCAAAACCACCCAGCCAAGCCGCTCCCAGCTTCCTCACCTACACGCACTCCGAGAGGTCATGAATGACTACTGTTGGTTTCTGCCACTAAGTTTAGGGGTAATGTGTTATGTGGTCATAGTAACTGACAGACTTCTACAGAGTAGATACAATTAAATTCAAAGCTGACAAATTCAGCTCTGTCATAATTTGCTCCTGAAGGCTCAAAAAAAAGGAGTATCTTTAATTTTTCATTAAATGAAAAATTCTTTAAATTCTATAGTGTGTTACAATTTTCAAAAGTTTCACACACATGATTTCATATAACCCCATAGCATCCCTTTTCCTCCCACCCTTATAATGGCTCTCCCCCTTCCTTCTCCCACTGGCAACCAACAGCTTCTTCTCTGTATCTGCGAGTCTGCTTCTCTTTTGTGATATTCACTAGTGTGCTGTATTTTTTGACTCTACATAAAAAGTGAGTTCAGTTCAGTTCAGTCGCGCAGTCGTGTCCGACTCTTTGCGACCCCATGAATCGCAGCACGCCAGGCCTCCCTGTCCATCACCAACTCCCGGAGTTCACTCAGACTCACGTCCATTGAGTCTGTGATGCCATCCAGCCATCTCATCCTCGGTCGTCCCTTTCTCCTCCTGCCCCCAATCCCTCCCAGCATCAGGGTCTTTTCCAATGAGTCAACTCTTCGCATAAGGTGCCCAAAGTGATATCCTACGGTATTTGTCCTTCTCTGACCTATTTCACTTAGCATAACGCCCATCTACGATGCTTAAAATGGCAAAATTTCATTCTTTTTTTACAGCTAAGTAGTATAGCAGTGACTTAGCAGTATTCTTAACTGAATGTTTAAACAAATGCATTTTGGAGGCAGATATAGGACTTTATTGAATCCATGATATATAATTTCTATAATGATTAAAGAAAGTTCCTGTGTTATACCTTTTTGCAAATACAGAATTTTTTTTTCAGAATTTCTTTTTTTTAAAGAAAATATTTATCTTAAAACAAAATATATCATCATTAACTATGTAATGGGGAGAGTTTGATGAAAGTGACAAGGATACAAAGTTTGACACAAGTAAAATTGTACATTGAGATGCTTAGGAACGAACTCTGAAAAAAAAAGACACACACACTGAAGGACTGGAGTTACTAAAACAGAGACTCAAGAAGATCAGCTCAAAGGCCTTATATGGAGATTTTTTAGGATATTGCTGAAAAAAAGCATTTCACAAGGCAAAAATGGCACTATCTTTTATTTGGTTCTTTTCTCAAGGATTGGTCTTTGATCTTAATTTAGTTTGCCAAGGATAGTAACATACAGTTTCTAGGTAGAAATATTGCCGAGTAGGCCTTTCTCCTACTGACCAGGTTTATTCCACTTCAGCTAAAGAAAGGAAGACACATCAAAGAACTCAAACATTATTTAGGGCCAATCTACCTGATACCTGGGTTCCATGTATAGCATCTGAATGATCAATTGCAGGAATAGGATTAACTATAACAAAGATAGGGTTGATTATTTAGAAACTGAGGTCAGGGTACAAAAAAGGTATGCAAGATACTTACATCTCTAATGAAATGTTCAAGTGTAGCATAAGCAATGGCGATTCCATCATGGGTGCTCGTCCCCCTTCCCAATTCATCCAAGATAACCAAAGACTGTGGTGTTGCTTTTCTTATTATTTCTGCTGTGTCAGTCAGTTCTTCCATAAATGTACTCTGTCCTTTATATATGTTATCTGCAGCCCCCATCCTATAAACAAAATGACAATATCTTGATTTTCCTTCATTATTAGGATCCCAGACATTATTTTCTGAATATTCATTATAAAAGAGCTCCATGATGTACTTTGAGCCAATAACAGCTGAAATTACATTAAACAAACCAAAAAAATGTTGTGTGTAAACTGTGTCTAACATTAAACGGCACTTTATAGAAACATCTGGAGAGAATCCAATGTATTGGACAGAGCTCTTGAAAAGCAGGGGAACCTCTGACTAGGCCATTTTCTGACTAGTCATTTCAAACCGAAGTTTTGGTATTTACAGTGGAAAATAATACTTGTCTGTGTTGCTGTGTTTAAAACCCATGAGTAATAGTATACTGTACAATCAAAGGCTTTTTCCAGTGTTTCCTTAAGATTCCACACTGATATTACAAATTAAAGGACCACACTGAATAAGATAAAACTATTTTTTATTTGAACTAAAAGTATATAAGTTTAATAGCCTCAGACACCTAATACAAGTTTCTAAAGTGGACTTCATGGAATAGAAGTGCACAAGAGATGTCAAGAAACAGGTTCAAAAGATTTAAGAGTTCGTTCCTATAAGACTTAGAGCCTTTAACATTCTACTATACATTACGCATTTCTTACAGCATATCTAGTACAAACTCATTTAACCACGGACCCTTGAAACTTCCCCTGGAATTTCAAGGTCTACAATAATGGTCTGACAATAATGGTCTACAGAACACATTTCAGAAAATGTGCAAAAGAAACTGGGGTGCAGGGGTGAAATTAGGTATATGCACTCCAGGCAACTCAGTCAGCAGCAAAACTCTGACCTACTAGCCAGCTTTGTAAATGCTGTAACTATTAATATTTTCACAGCAAAATACCTTCATCAATTTAGCTTTTCTACAACAGTTCACATGTGACCCACAGCAGGATAGTATATCTCTTATTTCTGGAGGAACTCATGGTGAAACCAAGCCTTCATCAATCTGTGACTGGAGCCCTGAAGTGGGCAGGAGACAGAGTGTAATTCCCCGCCATGCGAGACTGGTGGAGCCTTAGGACTGCTCTAGTGGCATTTAGAAACTATAATTAATTACATCTCTGATGCAGGTGATATGAGTTTACTCAAAATGCTGCTGATTTTATCCATTTTCAAATCGGTAACCACAAAACATTATTTCTGAAATGTTGCTAACTTAGGAGCATTCTGGTTACTTTATCAAGTTCAAATTCTGTTATTTACCTCAACTTCAAAGTTCACTTTACCAATACATTCCCTAACATAAAGCAAGAAGATTAAACTTTCCTATCTCTGCAACCACACTGAATTCTTCAGAATATTAATG
This sequence comes from Aepyceros melampus, assembly GCA_006408695.1. Taxonomy (NCBI): domain Eukaryota; kingdom Metazoa; phylum Chordata; class Mammalia; order Artiodactyla; family Bovidae; genus Aepyceros; species Aepyceros melampus. The sequence continues at coordinate 308,046 of SJXQ01005237.1, forward strand.
TTTGATCCTCACTTAATGATATTTTATTTTATTCCTGACTGTGAACTGATGAAACAAATGTATCTTTGGCTGACAGTGAAATAGCTCTGATAAGGGCAGATGTCTGGGAGGGGGTGGTCTTTGATTCAAGAATTAGAATAACAAGCAAGCATGGGATAATATTTTAATGCAACGGTTTACGTATAAAGCGCTTCTTAGAAATACTACGATAACAGAACAGTTTCATTGGAACTGCAGGAACTGTAGAATGTGCTTGGGAAAGATATTATAAGGTGAGATTTCAAATCAGGAGGGAAGAGTGAATGATCAATCAATAAAAAAAAAAAAAAGATGGTAGCTAATTGGTTGCTTCAGGAAAAAAAAAACAACACAGATATGTCCTTACTCAAATCATATTCCAAAATAAATCTATACAAATTTAAGAGTTGAATGTAAAAACAGAAATCATAAACAAACCAAACAGCCTAGATGAAATATAATCTCTAGATAGATAGGTGGGTGGCTTTATATATTGATCTGTGTGTGTGTGCTCAGTCATGTCCGACTCTTTGCAACCCCATGTAGCTTTCCAGGCCTCTGTTTCCATGGAACTTTCCAGGCAAAAATACTGGAGCAGCTTGCCTCTTCCTATTCCAAAGGATCTTCCTGACCCAGGGATCGAACCTGCATCTCTTGCATCCTGCATTGGCAGGTGGATTCTTTACCACTGGCACCACCTGGGAAGCCTACATGGCATCAAAACGTGTGAAATAAAATACCAGCATGTCTCACAGTATTACAGGGTTTCTGTCCTTTAGGAGGCTAGGCCAGGTCTGTGTTTGGATCTTGGATGTATTTTTATTAAACAATGGTCTCGACTCTACTGTAAGACCAGTGCTTTTCAAATATCTTTTTACCATTAAATCCTTTGTTCACATGAAATCTTATAAAGAAACTCACTCTGCAGATGAGATAAAAGGAACACTGACGTGGCCAAGAATCCAGCACTATGAGGCTCACTCTCCCACCTAGAGGGGGCTCTGTGGGAATATTAACACCCTGTAGAACAGTCTGAAGGCCACTGCATTATTAGCAGCCAACACATTTTCTTTCACAATTCCATTTTTCCACAGCACCTGATGATAAAGTAGCAATGCTGCTCAGCAGACAGTGAAGAAACGCTGGCAATTAAACAGTCACTGGGGTCATTGGGGAAGTATGTATTTGTCACCGTGGCAACTGTTTATTGATAAAAATATTTTCTGTTAACTTCTCCTAAGAAATTTAAGAGATTCCTCTTCTTAAGAAGTTAATTTTTCCCATAAACTTCAGCAATATAATAACTTTGTAAGATTCTGATGGACAAAGAATTTTATCACTAAACACATTTTCCTTTTAGTTTTGGTTACTAGGAAACAATTGAATAACATCTTAAAATAATAGCAAACAGCAACTGTGACTTTATCTAATGTTTCTATGCTAATTTCTCCTTGATCTTTGAATACCATTTTACTTTCTTATTATCCTGCTCTCTTGTATATATCCCAGTAAACTGCCTAAAATAAGTTTTTAAAACAAGGCAGGGTTTAGCATCCTTAACAAAAAGTCTCTAATTTTCTATCACTCCAACAAGCATTTACAAGACATCCTATGGGATAATGATTCTTAATTTTTTCAAATGTTAAAATATATTAGAGATTTAAGCAATTTCAGAACATATGTCATTGTTATCATTCTGCCTGTATTTGTATTCATATACAGTGAAAATGGAAAATGCACTCTTTAGATTTCATCTCAGAGTTTGCTCTGAGTAGACAGGTTACAGATATGTGATTAAGGGAAAAAAAAAATCACTCTGATATTTTTAGGAGTGGAGGCTCACTAATCTTTCTAATCCCCTACCCACTCCTCGTCTATAACCCTTATATAGGTCAACAAAGCTAATAAAGCATTAATGGAGAAAAGAAATTACTACTTTTTTGAATCAGTTTCTAAAGTCAAGAACACTTTCATGAAAATTTGAACAAGGGTTTGTTTTTATGAAGTCTTGATATTTTGAAATAACATTCTAGACATTTCTAAATTACAGCAAATAGGTGGGCCTCTGTCCATTCAAAACACAATCTCTGGGCCTTATGAAAGGAAAATGCTAGCATGAGAAATACTACAATTAACAGGGGGGAAAAAGATTCTTTATATTGAAAGAAAGTAACTGGAGCTTAAATATCAAAATTGCTAAATAGAGGCAAAGATTATTTGTATGCATCAGGATTTTTTGACATGCTTTAAGTGCTTTTAAAATAATATATAAGTATATATTATTTTACATATATATATATATGGCTTCCCAGGTAGCTCAGTGGTAAAGAATTCACCTGCCAATGCAGCAGACTCAGGTTCAATCCCTGGGTTGGGAAGATTCTCTGGAGAAGGAAACGACAACTCACTCCTTGCCCAAGAAATCTCGTGGACAGAGGCACCTGATGGGCTACAGTCCATGGGGTCACAAAAGAGTCGGACATGACTTAGCAACTAAATAACAACAGCACGCGTGCGCGCGCACACACACACACACACACATATATATAAAACTAAAATTTACCATTTTAACATTTTTAGGTGTATAATTCAGTGGCATTAAGCACATTCACAATGCTATATAGTCATCACTACTATCCATCAGCAGAACTTTTTCATGATCTCAAAATAACTCTTTAAAAACTAACTTCCCAATCTCCCCTTCCCTCAGCTCTTGTCTCTACAAATTTACCTCTTCTATTTTCTCAGATAAGTGAAATCACACTCTATTTGCACTCTGTTTTGTACAGAAGGGCTTTTATATTAGCTCATTTTGCCTTCTTTTTGAAACTGAAGATGTTCTACTCACTTCACTTTGCTACAAACTTTGCACAATTCTGTACAGTATTGGTATCTTTGCTTGGGTTTTTTTTTGCATATTATATAATTTTACAAAAGTAAAATAATCTCTTGAATAGCAAAATACACTAATTTTTAAGAAGGATGGTCTAAGGGAATAAAGTTAAAGTCTAAGAAGAGAAAAGGCTGAAAATGATTACCAAATATTGGAAACTGTATATACACCATGGCATTTAAAAGGTATAAAGAAATGTGAAGTAGTAGATTTGTATCACATTTAAGTAAACATAAACATTAACCCAGCAATGGAATGAAATCACAAATAATTTACCACTATACACGTGCACTTTTTAAAAGCTTGGAAGGTCATATACCTAAAGAACAATGGTTTTCAGGTCGTGGAATTATTGGTGATCTAATTTTTTTTCCTTTTTGAGCTTTTCTATAGTTTTAAATTTGCAATGAAAAAGCTTTAAAGTGTCATCAGAAAAACACATGTTAATTTAAAAAATCACAATACATTAAAATACTCTGTACTCTACTGATATATTTAAAACACTTTATATTCTACTGTATCATTACTTTAAGACAAGGCAAAATGATCGTAATTACCAAGAAAAATAACCAGCTTTCTTCTACCAATATCAAAAACACCTTATTAGCAGCAATGAGATTATTATAATAGAAAAGAAAAAGGTTTATTCCTCTATTTTACCTGTTTCTACTAACAGCTGCAATCAGATCACACTAGGGTATTTAAAGTCAATTTATAACAACTATGACAGTGAACTGCAAATATAACCAAGCAAAAAACCACTACAGCAATCTTTCTGGGTTGATGGAAACATGCTGAGAATCAAGGCAGCAGTCCAGGAATGTCAGACTTTTATGGGCTCACATGAAACCACAACCACTAGAACCACCTACAAAGCACATGCAGGCAACATAAGAAGGACACAGGTGTTTTCCTATCAAAAGAAGCTCAGTGTGCTGAGTGGGCAAAACATCTACTGGTCTACTCAGGGGGATGGTCCCAAGAAATTCAAAGGAAAATAGTTAACTATTTCTTAACTATTTTCTGTGAAAAAACATAAGCAATTAAAGCCATAAAGGAAGGAGAAGTCATCATGAAGATTAATCAGTCATGAGGGTAAAAACTAACCATATTAATTAATAAGTATTAGTTAATAAGAGGGGAATCTGACACAATCAAAGGAGGCATTGTTATAACTGTATGAGCTCGAGCAAATCACAATCTGTTTTCCCTTATGTAAAACATCCAGCATTGAGACTGAATAATAGCTCCTAAACCTGGATATGTTTCTGAGTCACTTGCAGAGGTTCTTTTTTAAAGAATATTTTACTTAAAAAAAAATGTAAGTATAGAGGGCTTCCCCAATGGCTCAGTGGTAAAGAATCCACCTGCAATGCAGGAGACATGGAGATGGGGGTTCAATCCCTGAGCTGGGAAGATCCCCTGGAGGGGAAATGGCAGTATTTCTCAGCACTCTTGCCTGGAAAATCCCAGACAGAGGAATCTGGCGGACCACAGTCCATGGGGTCACAAAAGAGTCAGACACCACTGAGCGACTAAACAATAAATAGTTGATTTACAATACTGTGTTAGTTTCAGGTGAACAGCACAATGATTCAGATATATGTGTGTTTGTGTATATTCTTTTCCAGATTCTTTTCACTTACAGGTTATCACAGAATATTTTTTAGATTTCTGTACTATACAGTCAGAGAAGGCAATTGCACTCCACTCCAGTACTCTTGCCTGGAAAATCTCATGGCCGGAGGAGCCTGGCTGGCTGCAGTCCGTGGGATCGCTAAGAGTCGGACACGACTGAATGACTTCACTTTCACTTTTCACTTTCATGCACTGGAGAAGGAAATGGCAACCCACTCCAGTGTTCTTGCCTGGAGAATCCTAGGGACGGGGGAGCCTGGTGGGCTGCCATCTATGGGGTCGCACAGAGTTGGACACGACTGAAGCGACTTAGCAGCAGCAGCAATACTACACAGTAGGTCCTTGCTGGTTATCTATTTTATATATAGTGGTATGTAAATGTTAATCCCAACCTCCAAATTTATCCCCTCTTCCTTTCCATTTTGGTAACCATAAATTGCTTTTTATGTCTGCAGGTCTGTTTCTGTTTTGTAAACAAGTTCAACTGTATTTTGTTTTTAGACTCCACATATAGACAATATCATATGATATTCTTCTTTCTGTGTCTGGCTTACTTCACTAAGCATGATCATCTCTAGGTCCATCTCTGTTGCTGCAAATGACACTATTTCATTCTTTTCTATGGCTGAGTAATATTCCATTGTACACACACATCTTTATCCAGTCATCTGTCAATGGACATTGCTTCCATGTCTTGGCTATGTAAAGAGTGCTGCTATGAACACTGGGGTGCATGTATATTTCCAAATTATACCTTTGTCCAGATATACCCCCAGGAGGGGGACTGTTGGACCATATGGCAACTCTATTTTTTAGTTTTGTAAAGAACTCCATATTGTTCTCCATACTGGCAGTGCCAATTTACATTCCCACCAACAGTGTAGGAGGGTTCCTTTATTTCCAACACCCTCTTCAGCATTTATTATTAGTAGACTTTTTGATGATGGCCCTTCTGACTGGAGTGAGGTGGTACCTCATTGTAGTTTTTTGTTTTTTTTTAACTGGTTTCATTCACTTTATTATTCCCTTTATAAAATTATGTGGTGGTTACAGCTGGGGCCTGCGTCCTCTGCACGGAGACTCTGGTGTGGGTCTTCACAAGATGGTCAGTGAATTCCTGATATGGAGACTTGGTAAACACCGTCTCTTTCCAGAGGTCAGGGGTGAGATAACTGTAGGTCTTGGAAATGGCATCAAAAGTGGCCTTGGCGAAGTTGCCCAGGGTGGCAGTGCAGCCCCTGGCAGAAGTGTAGCAGTCGTCGATGCCGGCCATCAGCAGCAGCTTCCTGGGCACAGGGGCAGAGATGATGCCAGTGCCTCTGGGGGCAGGGATGAGGCGCACCAGCACGGAGCCGCAGCGGCCAGTCACCTTGCAAGGAACCGTGTGGGGCTTGCCGATCTTGTTCCCCCAGTAGCCTCTTCGCACGGGGACGATGGACAGCTTGGCCAGGATGATAGCCCACGGATGGCAGTGGCTACTTCCTTGGAGCACTTGACACCCAGACCGACATGTCCGCTGTAATCCCCAATGGCAACAAACGCCTTGAACCTGGTCTGCTGGCCAGCACGGGTCTGCTTTTGCACGGGCATAATCTTCAAAACCTCATCCTTGAGGGATGCTCCCAGGAAAAAGTCAATAATCTCAGACTCCTTGATGGGCAGAGAGAAAAGGTAGATCTCCTCCAGAGATTTGATCTTCCTGTCCTTGACCAGGCGGCCCAGCTTGGTAACGGGGAGCCACTCCATGTCCTCGGCCTTGCCTCCGCGAGCTCTGCGGCCTCTGCCCCGGCCGCGACCCCGTCCCCGGATGCCACTACCGAAGCCTCCGCGGAAGCCACCGCGGCCTCCCATTCCAGGGCCCCCGGAGCCTCCGGGCCCTTCCGCAGCACCGGCGTCATCCGCCATTTGGTGTTTCCACGAAGAAGAAGCTCATTGTAGTTCTGGTCTGCATTTCTCTAATAATTAGTAAGACCGAGAATTTTTTCATGTGCCTATTGGCCATCTCTATGTTTTCTTCGCAGAAATGTCTATAGATTCAATGTAATCTCTATCAAATTACCAACTGCATTTTTTCACAGAACTGGAACAAAATTTTTTTTAACTTTTATAGAAATACTAAAGATCCCAAATAGCCAAAGCAATCTTGAGAAAGAAAAATGGAGCTGGAAGAATCAGGCTACCTGGCTTTAAATTACAGTACAAAGCTATAGTAATAAAAATAGTATGGTACTGGCACCAAAAACAGATACATAATCAATGGAACACTGTAAGAAGCTCAGAAATAATCCCATGCACCTACTATGGTCAGTTAATCTATAACAAAGGAAATAAGAATACACAATGGAGAAAAGACAGTCTCTAGGCTCTTCAATAAGTTGTGCTGGGAAAATTGGACCATTATATTTAAAAGAATTGAAAAGATTGAAATTGGAATGTTTTCTAATACCATATCATTTTTTTCCAACTCTTTGGGACCCCATGACTGTAGCCTACCTGGCTCCTCCGTCTATGGGATTTTCTAGGCAAGAATACTGGAGTGGGTTGCCATTTCCTTCTCCAGGGGATCTTCCCGACCCAGGGATCAAACTGTGGTCTCCCGCATCGTAGGCAGACGCTTTACTGTCTGAGCCACCAGGGAAGTCCAATACCATATACAAAATAAACTCAAAATGGTTAAAGACCTAAATGCAGAACCAAACACTACAAAATTCCTGGAGGGAAACATAGGCAGAACACTCTGACATAAAATGCAGCAATATCTTTTTAGTTACATTTCTTAGAGTAACAAAAATAAAAGCAAAAATAAACAAAGGGGACCTAAAAACTTAAAAGCTTTTGCACAACAAAGGAAACTGCAAGCAAAATGAAAAGACAACCTACAGAATACAAGAAAATATTTGCACATGATGTGATTAACAAGGGAGTAATTTACAAAACATACAAAGAGCTCATATAGCTCAGTTAAAAAAAAAAAAAAGTACACAATTAAAGAAGAAGACCTAAGCAGGGGTTCTTAATTACAGAGTCTCAAAACCTCCTTCATCATACTGGTAACACTTAAATCTCCAGGGAATCTACATTTCAGGGACATGCCTGTAATCTACACTTAAAATTAAACCAAATCAAACCCTCAGGTGACTCTGAAGCATTAAATTCATATAATCACTTCCCATCAAAAAGATGAAGTGAGATATCTCCTGTTTGGCAGACAAAAGCTATAGGAGCTAAATAAACTAGAGAGACACTCATAAGGTAACATTTCTGATGCCAATAAAATTCTCAACAGCCCACTCATTTAGTAAAATATAATGTGGTTTTTGGGCTTCCCTGGTAAAGCATCTGCCTGCAATGCGGGAGATCCAGGTTCGATTCCTGGGTTGGGAAGATCCCTTGGAGAAGGAAATGGCAATCCACTCCAGCACTCTTGCCTGGAAAAACCCCATAGACGGAGGAGCCTGATAGGCTACAGTCCATGGGGTCGCAAAGAGTCAGACACGATTGTTTTAAGTGCTAGTATTTACTACCAAATAGACAAACACATACTGACTCAAGATGTTTTCTTTCTATTCAACCAGGATATATACATTTTAATAAAGCATAAATACTCCACAGTAGATATTCAATCAATATGTCCTGAATTAAACTAAATTGGGCAAACAGGCCAGTTACCATCCACACAGCCAAAAGCAAACATTTAAGATAATTTAATTTAAGTATCTGAAGACCTATTACCTTCAAATTCTCTCTCAAAATAAACACACTGGAGCTATTCTGGTTACACAGCATTGTGAAGCTGGGGGCCATAAGAAAGAATTTACGTGGGGAGCACGGCATGAAAACTACTAAGCAGGGGCCACTTAATGTAAATACGCCTTTCTACCAACATTTAACTGATATAAATAGACATAAATTATGCTGAGAGAAGCCAATTGTTTTGTTTTAAATAATTCATCGTTTTTCTAAAACTTAATTACTGAATCTAAAGCACTGAGTAAGGTTTAAATTTGCATTTATCAGGATAAAAAATAGATCTTAATTCAGTGATGCACTCAAAGATGTTAATGATCTTTGGAAATATATGTCCAGAAATATTTTACTGATGAGTATATCACAATACACTGATATAAATATACCAATTATGGCCAAATGAATATGTTTGTGAAAATTCTATTTTTAAAAAATGCTTCTTATTCAGAGAAAGGTTCAACATTTATATGAGGTTACAACATTCATCCCAAAGCCTCTTGTTTATAGCTTTTCATGCGTTTATTTAGTCTTCTTATAACACAGCACATAGTAGGTACTCAATAAATATTTAAGCAAAACATGCATTTAGTCCTAGTGTTGTAAATATCCAATTAATAATGCAAAAATAACCAATCTAAAGATACAGCCTAGAGCCACATGTTATGTATATATGTTAGATTTTATTATTTTTCCACTGAGCACAAAAAAGATTTGAAGTGATTTGGAATAATAATATATTTATAACAGAAGAGTTACAATGAATAGGAAAGTAATATTAAAGCCATACAGCAGATTCTCAAATTTGAACAGCAAATATAGCATGAGCCTTTAAAATGCTAAATTTAGGGTCTCAGGCCAAAGATTCCAATATAATAGTTCTGTGACAGGCCTTATTAGAAAGTAGCATTTTTAACAAGAATCTCTGATTCTGATATAGCTGTTCCCAGAATCATGCTATAGAAGTACTCATGGGAGAAACAGTCCCATGTAAGAAGAGAAGGGGAAAAACAAACCCTGAATTTGTTTCCACATTTCTGCCTTGAATTTAGCTCTTGCCTTCCTGGAAATCAACACAAAAAGTAAGTAAAGAGGAAGCAGCCACTGGCTGAAAACAAGAGGCCTGGCGGTTTGTTAGGGAAGGTCAATAAATTGCTTCAAATCTCTTTGTAAACAGGCAGTGTATGCACATGAAGGAAAAAAAATTCCTTAGCATTAATAAAAAGTGATTTATCAGATGGTACTTTATGTAAAACACATTAAGTAACAGGAATGAAAATGTCTTTAAGAGCAATTTTAGAGAATATAGAGAAACATCATCAAATAGGTATTCTTATCCTAATTCATTTTAAAGCATCAGGAAAAATTTTATATACTGCTGATAGGATTCTAAACTGGTCCAGCCTCCTTGAAGACCAAGACAGATGCACTTTCCTTATACTCTACCATCCCACTCCTAGATAAAGTCCAGAATCAGCAGACTCAGTTGTGTACTACATGTGTGTAAGATAAGTATCAGCACTTTTGATATTTGCAATGATATTAGATATTAATAAAGAAAAATGGATAAATTACGGTACATGCATACAATGGACTATCACAATTAGAGAAAAATGATTGAACTAGAATTATATGAATCCAAAACAATAAAGTTCATAAATAAAACACTGAGGGGGGAAAAGCCACTTATAGAAGTTTAAAAACATGCCAAATAATTCTGTGTATTGTTTCAAAACATACCTATATTGTAAAAATACAGTGAAATTCATGGGGTAAAAACTAGAGTCAAAAAGAGTGGTTACTTGGAGTGAGTGGAGAGGAATGGGACCAGGGAAGACTAAGGGTTCAGCTGTATTGGCAATGCTTTATTTCTTTAGGAGGATGAAGTTACATAGGGGACTGCAATATGTCTGAATAATTTCATAATAAATAAATGAGAAATGTGAAGGCATAATATAAACATATCTTAGTAAAAATTTAAAATCCTAGGGATACAAGTGAATGTGGTCCACAGAGACTCCTTTCCAACGGTAACAAGAACAGAAGGTGAGGACAAGGAATGGATAGGGAACAGTGCTTTCTACTAGAGCAGTGCTTTCTACTAGAGCAGTGCAGTGCATCCCAGATGGAGCTTTCAGAGGCTGAAGAGTTCAGGGAACCTCTGCATGGCAAATATATACCAGCCAATAACAGCATGATTCTAATCCATATGAACTGATAGGTAACTCAGGTCCTCCACAAATTAGGAAATAAAAGCAAGCTACGTAACAATAACGCTTAGTATTAACATAATTAGGTTTTCCTGGTAGTTCAGATGGTAAAGAATCCACCTACAATGCAGGAGACCTGGGTTTGATTCCTGGGTTGGGAAGATCCCCTGGAGAAGGCGATGGCTACCCACTCCAGTATTCTTGCCTGGAGAATTCCATGGACACAGAGGCCTGGCAGGTTATAGTCCATGGGGTTGCAAATAATCAGACACAACTGAACGACTAACATTTTAAAAAGAGAAGATTTATGTAAATTTGCAGAAAGTTGTATAAAGAACCATAAATAGATGCTGGCCTGAGGAGAAGGTAAACATTTCACTTTATACCCTATTACATCACAAACAGTTTCGTAAGAAGTTTCTATTACTTTATAGTTAATCAACAGAACTCTCCAGCAAGGGCTTAGGGAAATGCGTCTCAATCTTGGCCACCTTCAAAACCATTTGGACACATGAAAAATTCAACTTCCAGACCCCACCCTAAATTAGAACCCCTGAGGTTAGAGTCCAGTACCAAAATATTTTAAAAGCTCCATTAAAAAGAATCCAATGTACAAAAGGGAGATATTAAAAATGCAAATGACAATGTTTCTGTTATGAAAATCAAAAACACCAGGTATACTGATCTCACAGAAAGCCATCAATTCCTAGTAGGAAGAACTAGGGGTACTTAGAGGTTCGGTTAAAACTTTGGAAACATAAGATCTGATATCCTGTTGGGAAGCTTTAAAGCTTCAACCCCAAATTCTATGCAACTGAGTTAGGAAGAGAAGTTTACCCTCGGAAAAAAGTATTCCCAGACAAAAACCAAATACACATTTCAGCAGACTCCTAGGAAACATCTCATTTTGACTGATACTATCCTTAATTGGCGGAGAAGGCAACGGCACCCCACTCCAGGACTCTTGCCTGGAAAATCCCACAGATGGAGGAACCTGGTGGACTGTAGTCCATGGGGTCACTAAGAGTTGGACATGACTGAGCGACTTCACTTTCACTTTTCACTTTCATGCATTGGTGAAGGCAATGGCAACCCACTCCAGTGTTCTTGCCTGGAGAATCCCAGGGACGGGGGAGCCTGGTGGGCTGCCATCTATGGGATCGCACAGAGTTGGACATGACTGAAGTGACTTAGCAGCAGCAGCAGCAGCAGCAACACCCTTAACTGGGGGGTTGGGGAGGTATTTACTTAATTACATGTTTATTTCAGAATTTAAAATATATTCATAAACCAAAGGAAAAAAGTCACCATAATGCCATATTCTTGACAATGATTTTGGAATAGAGCCTTCTATCTAGATGGTTTGCACTGCATATATTTACATATATAATTTCTCATACAAAAGTGGAATCATACCGAATGCCAGGCTCTGTAACCAGCTCTTTTTCATGTATTTTAACAAAAATATTCTTTTATGTAATACTACCTCTGGATGGGTCCACCAAGACCAGGTAACTATAAAATGTATCTTCAAGTAGCTGAATAAACTAATGTGTTTAAAGGAGTTATCAGAATGAATACTACTATACTGGGCTTCCCAGGTGGAGTACTAGTGGTAAAGAACCTGCCTGCAAATGAGGAAACACAAGAGACATGGGTTTGATCTCTGGGTCGGGATGATCCCCAGGAGGAGGGCATGGCAATTCACTCCAGTATTCTTGCCTAGAGAATCCCATGAACAGAGAGCCTGGGTGGGCTACAGTCCATAGCATCATAAAGAATCAGACACGACTGAAGCAACTTTGCTGTTATATACTGAAACAACGAATTTAGTGTTGGTAAGGTTTACAGCTCAGGTGTTGTCTTATGCAGTGACTGGTTACTACTCTAGTTCCTTAAGGCTGCCCCTGGTTCCTGAGCTCCAGGCATGCCTTCATGCCATCAGTGTGGAAGAAGAAGCTCACATCTCATGTGAACACTCAACGAGTCAGCTGCTGCTGCTACTGCTGCTAAGTCACTTCAGTCATATCCGACTCTGTGCGACCCCATAGACAGCAGCCCACCAAGCTCCCCTGTCCCTGGGATTCTCCAGGCAAGAACACTGGAGTGGGCTGCCATTGCCTTCTCCAGTGTATGAAAGTGAAAAGTGAAAGTGAAGTCGCTCAGTCATGTCCAACTCTTAGTGACCCAATGGACTACAGCCCACCAGGTTCCTTCATCCATGAGATTTTCCAGGCAAGAGTCCTGGAGTGGGGTGCCATCGCCTTCTCCGACCGTGTCAGCTACTTCCTGAATAACAAGAGGAATGGCTCTACCACTGTTCCATTCTGTGGGGCTGGAGCCTCTGGGTCGATGATTCTTACCTGCTTCACATCCTGAGAGTTCCAAAAGAGTAAGTGCCAGGGGGTTATATTTGGTTAATGTCTTTCAAGGATAACAACTAAGACCAGAAATTCATAGTGGTTTTACATCCTTTAAAAAACATTCTCAAAGCCCGTAAAGCGGATATTATCAAACCTTTGTGCTATAGGTGTCAGACCTGAAGCTAAGTTTAGGAAAGGAGTGCTACACTGATATACACATGAAGCCAGACTTTACAATCCAAAATACTAATGACACAGACTCTAGAAGAAGGAACAAAACTCAAATTTACTGAGCATTATTATATGCCAGGTGCTTTATATACTTAATTTTTACTTCTCACAATAATCTATGATTTAAGCAGTACTGTAGGAGACAGGAAGAACAAAAGAAAAGCAGGCCCTGAGAAGTGCGGCAAAAGAAACTAAAGAGCCTCTTGTTGAAAGTGAAAGTGGAGAGTGAAAAAGTTGGCTTAAAGCTCAACATTCAGAAAACTAAGATCATGGCATCTGGTCCCATCACTTTATGGCAGACAGATGGGGAAACAGTGGAAACAGTGGCTGACTACTTTTCTGGGCTCCAAAATCACTGCAGATGGTGACTGCAGCCATGAAATTAAAAGACGCTTACTCCTTGGAAGAAAAGTTATGACCAACCTAGACAGTATATTAAAAAGCAGAGATATTACTTTGCCAACAAAGGTCCGTCTAGTCAAGGCTATGGTTTTTCCAGTAGTCATGTATGGATGTGAGAGTTGGACTATGAAGAAAGCTGAGCACCAAAGAATTGATGCTTTTGAACTGTGGTGTGGGAGAAGACTCTTGAGAGTCCCTTGGACTGCAAGGACATTCAACCAGTCCATCCTAAAGGAGATCAGTCCTGGGTGTTCATTGGAAGGACTGATGCTGAAGCTGAAACTCCACTACTTTGGCTACCTGATGCGAAGAACTGACTCACTGGAAAAGACCCTGATGCTGGGAAAGATTAAGGGCAGGAGAAGAAGGGGACGACAGAGGATGAGATGGTTGGATGGCATCACCAACTCAATGGAAATGGGTTTGGGTGGACTCCAGGAGTTGGTGATGGACAGGGAGGCCTGGCATGCTATGGTTCATGGGATCACAAAGAGTCAAACACGACTGAGTAACTGAACTGAATTATTGATAAACTGGATGCTACAAGGCATGAGACTCTTGGAACAAATCCAGAGGGAACAGTTCATAATCTTGAAAACAAGATATGATCTTGGGGTCAGAAAACCAACCCCAGACTGTTTCTCAACTGGCGTCTCAGAGTCACATGTTTTACATATCTGGTGGAAATCTATAGATACGAATATTAGTCTTAGTTACCTATTTGTTATTGATTACTGTTTCCTAATTACTCGATGGTTAATGATCATTTTGTTCTTTGGCCCTGAAGGCCACATGAGTTATAGTTTAATTCCCTACATATTCTTTCACTCAGGGTTAAAGTATAATAAAGCTGGTTTGGTTTCAGTTTCGGCACCTTCACCTTGGAGCGGTGTTGGTCCCCTCATCCTTGCTTTTCTCTGAATTCTTGTGTCTCGTTTCTCATTCTCTCGCCATATAGCGCTTTCAGAAACCTTGCTTGTCAAGCTGGTCTCAACACAGTATAATCTCCATTTTTATAGGTGATAAAATTGAAACAATGAAAAGTCAAGTAATTTAGTAAAGGTCACATAGTTGTTAAGTGGAAAAGTGGGATTTGTACTCAATTATAACACATCTTTTTCTCTTTCTTTAAATAAAAGGACACCATACTTCTTTCAAGGCCCTAGGTAAAGTAACTAGTGCCTGGTCAGGAAATTCGTTAATTTGTGTGGAAACCTGCATTTTCTGGCTCTAAAGCTTCCATCCTTTCCCAATACTATCTACTTACATCTTCAGTCCAGTTCAGTTCAGTCGCTCAGTCGTGTCCGACTCTTTGCGACCCCATGGACTGCAGCACACCAGGCCTCCCTGTCTATCACCAGCTCCCGGAGTTTACCCAAACTCATGTCCATTGAATCGGTGATGCCATCCAACCAGCTCATCCTCTGTCATCCCCTTGTCGTCCTGCCTTCAATCCTTCCCAGCATCAGGGTCTTTTCCAGTGAGTCAGCTCTTCGCATCAGGTGGCCAAAATAATGGAGCTTCAGCTTCTAATGAATATTCAGGACTGATCTCCTTCAGAATGGACTGGCTGAATGTCCTTGCAGTTCAAGGGACTCTCAAGAGTCTTCTCCAATACCACAGTTCAAAAGCATCAATTCTTCAGCACTCAGCTTTCTTTATAGTCCAACTCTCACATTCATACATGACTACTGGAAAGATCATACCTTGACTAGATGGACCTTTGCTGGCAAAGTAATGTCTCTGTTTTTTAATACGCTGTCTAGGTTGTTATTATCAAGAGATAAAAGAATCCTGGTGACCCATCCAGAACTGACCAAAGTCTCGGGTTTTATTCTATTTATGTCAAGTTAATCCAGCACCCGTTTCATGGATGCTGTCAAAAGACACAAAAATCCTGAATCAGAGACAAAGGACTTATTACCCATGTTGGTTTGCATCAGCTGTTAAGTCCTGTAGGGAGAAGACAAAGGGCTCACCACGGAAGCTGATACTGTGTATGCAGTGGGTCGTTAATCAAGCAGAAACACTGAGCTTGAGGATTGACTTCTACTTGTACAACAAACAGAAGCCAGCTTCCTCACTGAGGGTAGATGTCACCTCTTCTCTCAATATTGCTTACTGCAAGTCCACCTCTGACAAAAGCCTAGGCAAGGAGAAATCGGGTTTTCTTGGTATACTTAGCAGGTACATGCAGAGACACTCAGGCCCATGGCAGACTACTGCTATCAATATAAACATGACCTTGAAGTCCATGAAACAACAGCTACTTAAAGGGTAAAGCATAAGAGAATGTTCCATATTTATGTGCTTAAATCTTTATAATCTATTTATTTCTTTATTTCTTTAACTGATTCACAGTTAAAAGTTTGCTAATTAACTAGTGTTTTAAAGCTGTGCTCAATCATGCAGTATAAAAAACCAGTATCTCTCTGTTTCAGACAGATCTAGAGATCCAAATAGATTTAGATTTTATTTGTTTGCCCTGATTTCATAGCTTGTGTTACAAACTTTTAACTCATGTTTGGTTATCTCTCTTTTCATGACATTAGCAGCCATTTCTAATTATTGCCTAGCTGTATAATGGCATTACAAATTGAAAAAAAAAAAAGAGGGGAGAGGTGATACTCTAATTCCACTATTCCCTCTTTGCTAGCTGGAACAGTGCTATAAAGGGAAAATTCTTCTCATCATCATTTTGGAAAGCATGGTAGCTGCTTGATTCTCCCTTTAATTCTCATTCTCCAAAGTGACTAATGACTTCTTGTTTTAAATATCATGAATTCATTCTAATATCCTCCAAGGTGACCAATGCATCTTTTTTTAGAATCATACATTCATGGACATAAACATACCCCACTGTACATCCCTCTTAAACATGTTCAAGTCTACCACTCAAAAACAAAACAAGTCCCTTACTGGATTTCTCACCTCCTCTTCCCAGCCAATCTGCTCCAGTGTCATCTACTAACTCTATTTACTAACCTCTCACTTACTGTTGAACCCTCTATAACTGAAGAGTTAAAGTTATAACCTCCCACCACCCAAACATAACGGTTCTTGCAAAGGTCACTCCAGTTCTAGTTCAGTCACTCAGTCATGTCCGACTCTTTGCAACCCCATGAATCGCAGCACACCAGGTCTCCTTGTCCATCACCAGCTCCCGGAGTTCACTCAGACTCACGTCCATTGAGTCAGTGATGCCATCCAGCCATCTCATCCTCTGTCATCCCCTTCGCCTCCTGCCCCCAATCCCTCCCAGCATCAGAGTCTTTTCCAATGAGTCAACTCTTCGCATAAGGTGGCCAAAGTACTGGGGTTTCAGCTTTAGCATCATTCCCTCCAAAGAAATCCCAGGGCTGATCTCCTTCAGAATGGACTGGTTGGATCTCCTTGCAGTCCAAGGGACTCTCAAGAGTCTTCTCCAACACCACAGTTCAAAAGCATCAATTCTTCGGTGCTCAGCCTTCTTCACAGTCCAACTCTCACATCCATACATGACCACAGGAAAAACCATAGCCTTGACTAGACAGACCTTAGTCGGCAAAGTAATGTCTCTGCTTTTGAATATACTATCTAGGTTGGTCATAACTTTTCTTCCAAGGAGTAAGTGTCTTTTAATTTCATGGCTGCAATCACCATCTGCAGTGATTTGGGAGCCGAAAAAAATAAAGTCTGACACTGTTTCCCCATCTATTTCCTATGAAGTGATGGGACCGGATGCCATGATCTTCGTTTTCTGAATGTTGAGTTTAAGCCAACTTTTTCACTCTCCTCTTTCACTTTCATCAAGAGACTTTTTAGCTCCTCTTCACTTTCACTAGTCACATCCATTTTGCTAAAACCAAGGTGGATTTCTGAGGCTTCATCTCATTCAACTACTGTGGACCACTTCTTCCTTGAAGCACTCTTCCCCATGCTCCCACGATACTGTGATGTCCTGGTTTTTCCCCTCCCTCTCTGGCTACTCCTCCTCTGTTGGTTCTTCAAGCTTATTCCTCTTACTCAGCCATGACATGTTGGCAGTTCTAAGGCTCAATCTTGGAACACTGTCTTCACGATATTCTCTGCCAACAGGATCCCATTCACACCCAGGATTTCACTCCCCACTTACACAAAGATGTCTCACAACAAATCTATATTGTTACCTTTCCTCTCTCCCTCTGAACTCAAATTTTATATTCAACTGACTACATGACAGCTTTCTTAAGGTCTAAGAGTGTTTCTACCTACCACATACAGACATAAAGTCAATACTCAGTCATCAAAAAGAATGAAATAAGCCATTTGCAGCACCATGGATGGACCTAGAGATTATTATACTAAGTGAAGTAAGCCAGGCAGGAAGACAACTATCAAGATATCACTCATATGAGAATCTAATTTTTTTTAAAATGATACATATGAGCATATTTACAAAATAGAAACAGTCACACAGATTTCAAAAACAAACTTATGGTTACCAAACAGGAAACATAAATTAGGAGCTTGGGACTAACATACACACACTACTATATATAAAATAAATAACCAATAAGAATCTACTATATAGTACAAGGAACCCTACTCAATATTCAATAATAACCTATATGGCTAAAGAACCTGAAAAAGAATGAATATGTGTCTATAACTGAAGCTGGAGAAGGCAGTGACTCCCCAGTCCAGTCCTCTTGCCTGGAAAATCCCACGGACAGAGGAGCCTGATAGGCTGCAGTCCATGGGGTCGCAAAGAGTTGGACACAACTGAGTGACTTCACTTTCACTTTTCACTTTATGCATTGGAGAAGGAAATGGCAACCCACTCCAGTGTTCTTGCCTGGAGAATCTCAGGGACAGAGGAGACTAGTGGGCTGCCATCTATGGGGTCACACAGAGTTGGACACAACTGAAGCGACTTAGCAACAGCAGCAGCATAACTGAAGCACTTTGCTGTACACCTGAAACTAACAACACTGTAAATCAACTATATTCCAATAAAATTAAAAACAAAACTAAAGTCAGGATCCATGAAAAAAAGTCATCCTCTTCCAGTAAATGCCACCATTCTTCAACCAGATGCACAAACTACTCTCATCTCTGCAAACTCCACTTATTTATCTCAGCCTCATACCTATCTATCATCAAGTCCTGTTGATTTATCTTCTAACTGCCTTTCAATTATGACTCCTTTCACTTTAACACTACAAACCCAGTTCAAACCACTGATACCTCTCACCAAGGCCACTGCAAGGGCCTACTGATAACATTGGTCTGATCAACTGTGTCCTTTCTCCAAATATCTTCTGCATTGCAGCCAGTGTAGAGGAGATCATGCCAAGCCTTTCAGTGGTTTCCCCCAGCTTCTACACAGACTCCTAACATGGCCTACACTCTGTGTAACTTGCCTATTTTCTTCTTCATATCTCCACTGAAAATCATGCTCCCCTAGAAAGCAACCATGCAGTCTGTTTTCTATGTGTGTTTGTTTGTTTTTCTTTTTTAATGTGAAAGAATTTTGCACATGCTGCTTCCTTGGTCTGAAATGCTCTTTCTTCAATTTAACTCCTCCTTCACACACACATCACTTGCTAAAGGGAGGCTTCCCCTGACCTTCCTGACCAGATCAGATCCCATTACCACAGGCAGTCATAGCCTCTTGTACACAATCTTTGTAGACTTGTTGTATCTATAAATTTACACTTCTTTATACGATTTTTTGGTTTATGCTAATCTTCTCCATCAGGTAAATTTCATGGGAACAGAAACTATGGTTGCTTTCTTTTCAGAGTGCTTGTCATGTTAGATGTCAAGTTAGTTACGTTGGATGAATGAACAAATGAAAACGAATGGATAAATATCCAAGTTTGTTGAAATTAATATGCGTTGTCCTTTTCCAGGAGGCTTATGTTTGCTCTCATTGAATGTATTTTATATAAATATTTTATGTACACAGAACAGTGTCTATTCATTGATAAGAATGTTATTATATTAATATTATAAATATGTTATTATCATAAAGGTTAGCTGTTGTTATCACTGAATTCATTCCCTGTGGCAGAAACTATTTTCTGGTTACTTCTGAATCTATCCCTGAACACCCTGTCCCTTACCTAACTCCATTATAAACCTAGACAAAATCAAATTCATAACTTGTTTCCCTTATAATTATCGCCATGAGACACAGTTCTGGTTAGTGAAGTATAAGTGAAGCTTTCTGGGAAGCTTCCAAAAAGGTATGGACTTCCTGAAAAGCAGGAGAAGTCTTTGCATTCCCTTTCCCTTGGTGTGAATATCAACGTGATGTCTAGATTCACAGTAACTATCTTGCAACTATCAGGAGACAACCAAACTGCAGAGCCACTAAAGAACCTGAAGGGGCCACCTACTTCAGGCCTTTTTGCTCAATGAGAAAAGTAAAACCTATTTTCTTTTCTATTACTTGTGTATAAAAATACTCCTGATATTCTGCTAACTAGATTTTCTTCCAGACAAATTACTTTACATGGACCAAGATATTTTTTCTTTCTTTATATTTTCCTTTCTTTATATCTTTTTTTCTCCTAAAAAAATTTCTCTGTCAGTCTCCCTAATAATGTAACCAAAGTAAAATATCTAGTATATTTTTCTTAGGAAACAGAAAATTAATTATAATTTTAAAAACTAAAGAAAGATTTTTTAAATTTCTTGAAAATGAAAGACAGTCATGTCTGACTCTTTGTGACCCCATGGACTAGGCAGTCCATGGAATTCTCTAGGCCAGAATATTGGAGTGGGTAGCCTATCCCTTCTGTAGGGGATCTTCCTGACCCAGGAATTGAACCAAGGTCTCCTGCATTGCGGCGATTCTTTACCAACTGAGCTATCAAGGAGGCCTAGTTAATTTACAAATATGTGGAAATCAAAATAACATCTGTTTGATGATATGGCATAAACAGAATTTAAGTTGCTTTGCTTTTGCTCATTCTTAGATATAAAACCAAATTTTAAAGTATTCTAATGTCTATTCAAATACATGAACATTAGCATGTGCTATATTCTGATGTGTTCAAGGGTCAAATATTAAATAAGCAGGAAAATAAATCAGATACTCTACAGACATATTTTGACTATGTGCTATACTATAATTTTTCTAAAAATTAAGTGTAGGAAGTATAAATAATACTTTAAGAACTCATAAGTCTGAATAAGTAGATTAAACTATGAATCTTAACCCATGGGACCAAGATATTTCACCTATATTCCAAATATGGCATACAATTTAGGTTTATATGTTGAGGGTAAGTCTTAGCCTCATGTTATGTCCTTAGAGCAAAAAGGAATATGAATTAAATTATCCTGGGCCAGTGCCTTTTCCAGTCTGTTCTGTTTGCCATCTATAAAACAAGGAAGCAGACTTAAAACAATAAAACACGGATAGCAGACTTCTCTACAGAGCCTAGAAACCAAGTCTCCAAGCTCTCTACCTCTGACTGATCTTCTACACATGATTTCCTTTAAAGAAAGAGCTTAGTAACTAAAAATAACTTGGAATCTATTGGACAAAATGATCTCCTGGGTCTCTTCTGATATTAGTTTCATGATGAAGTGATTTCTTTAAACTCCTAAATTCTAAATAGCAAAATCCTATACAGCAAATCTGTTCAATTAAATATGTACATAGGAAAATTCATGTGATTTGGGGTGTTCTCTCACTGCAATGAGTAATAAACCAACTTGCATAACAAAAAGAAAAAAAAAGAAAATTCATGTGACAATGTGTTCTTGATTTATTGTTAGAAATATATTCAAATAGAATTCGTGTTTTTACCTTGTGAAAATGCCATCCACAATTCCAATTGTTGCTTCCTCTGCAGGTACATAGAGCCAATCTGAGCCATGACAGTAATCAATGCCACCTGTTTTATATACGAGCTTTTTCCACCCATGTTTGGTCCAGTAATTATCATTACTCTTTCCGAGTCCCCCTAGAAAATTAAAAAGCAATTTCACTTATTGTACCAGAGGGGTTTCTATATAATATCTATAATTTATTCCATAAATGGGAATGTATTAGGCAAAGATTATGCTGTGGTATTTAAATGTCACCCATTAAGCATCACAAAGGGAAAGAAGCTCTCTGTCTTCAATTTGAACTGTGATATTACAGAACAGTGAATTCTCAGCAGTGCACAAGTTTGTTTCAGAGTATAAAAAAGGAAATAACAAGAATCAACCTAGATGAGGTAACCCCTACGGTTTTCTCTTTAAATAATCATTAATCTGCTTATGAATGTCTTTTATATTACTTACATTTAAAATCTATCAATTTCCATATGTTCCTCTTGAAAATTACAGGTATTAAATATCTAACTGCAGAAGGCCTAATCTGAATTGGTAACACATGATATTTTCAGTTATAGATTTTAATATAGATAGTAAAGAGATTGATAATACCAAATTCTAGATATCAATTTTATCAGCATTTAATTACTCACTGGCATTTCACCAGAGTAAGTGAAAAAGGCAGAAAAGCTGCAATAATTGCTGTGATTAAATTTCTAGAACTTACCTGTATTAAACAGTTCTAGTAGTTGCCAAGTATATCCTAAGAGAAACCAGCCAACTGCAGTCCTCTACAGAGGAGTCAGCCTTAGGCATCCACATGCTTTACTATGTGCACACAACGCCCTTGGCAATACCTGCCTGGTCAAGAGTAGCCAATCCATTAACTGACCAACAGCATAAGAGAAGACATAAACGTCTTCTGAAACTAGGCTCATCAAATCATCTCTTGGGAGTTGAAACTGAGAACCATGGGGTGCCTGCGTGCATGCTCAGTCACTTCAGTCATGGCTGACTCTTTGAGCCCCTATGGACTATAGATAGCCCACAAGCCTCCTCTGTCATAGGATTTTCCAGGCAAGAATACTGGAGTGGGTTGCCTTGCCCTCCTCCGGGGATCTTCCTGATGCACGGATGGAGTCCGTGTCTCCTGTGGCTCCTGCACTGCAGGCAGATTCTTTACCACTGAGCCAGTGGAGAAGCCCCAAGAACTATGGAGAGGATCAATCTATTGATAACCAGAGGAGAGGTTGATAAGAAAGGCAGAATGAAGTTACAAGGCACTGGGGACCGTAAATGAGAAGTTATGAGGAACCAAAAAGTATGACAGGGGTAAAAAGAACAATTAGCAATGATAAGGAAAGAAAAAAATAGAGAAGAGCCAAGAGGAGTAGAGATGCCTCATGCAAATAATGGCGGTATCAGATTAAAGGATTATAAAGCCTTACAGTTGAGGGGATAAAAAGTAAACCTATTCCATCTCTAAGTTGAAAAAGTGAAGTGTTAGTTTCTCAGTTGTGTCTGACTCTTTGCAACGCCATGGACTATAGCCCCCTGAGGCTCCTCTGTCCATGGAATTCTCCAGGCAAGAATACTGTAGTGGGTTGCCAACCCTTTCTCCAGAAGCTCTACCCAACCCAGGGATTGAACCCACAAGTCTCCCACACTGCAGGCAGATTCTTTACTGTCTGAGCCACCAGGGAAGCCCTGAATGATAAAACTTGTGATCAAAATTTTTTTAATTTTTCTACAGATGTTAAAAAATAATAAACCTATTATAAACAAACATTTGGCATATGAAATGCTTTGAAAATTCAGATTAAATGAGCAGGGTTCTTTTAAAAAATTGATAAAAATAATATAATAAATAGAAAATAATCCAGTATATATTAAAGATTTTAAATCTGTAATTAAAAGTCCTTCAACAAAAAAAAACCCCAAACTGAGATAACTTTCCCACTAAGGACAGGGAAGCCTGGCGTGCTGCAGTCCATGGGGTCAGAAAGAGTTGGACACGACTGCATGACTGAAAAACAAAACAGAAAAAAATAGTATCAATCTTACAAAAACTGTTCTAGAGAACGAACAATAGGGAACTCTTCCCAAGTCATTTCTGAAAGCCACTATGGTCTAGACACCAAACCCTGACAAGAGCATTACAAGAAGGAAAACTTACAGGGCAACTTCATCCACAAATACATACACAAGACTCCTCAATAGAATATTAATAAGACAATCCAAAGATATATAAACCATTTAGAATTTTTGAGGAAAATAAGGTTGGTTTAATATTCAAAAGGCAGTTAACGTAATTCACCACATTAACAAAATAAAGAAATTAAACATCCATTCATTTTTTAAAATGTAGGAAAAGGACATTAAAGGTATAAGGATTAGAAAGAGAATAATGAAACTGTCATTACTCCTATATGTCATTACTACCAGAAATCTAAAGTGATCTATGAAAATTATTAGAATCTACAAATGAATTGAGCAAACGCTTTAGGTACAAGTTCAGTATTCAAATGTCAATATAATTTCTACATTTTATCAACAAGTAACTGGAAATTTTTTAAATGATCTAATTTACCACAGTATCAAAAGAAATCAAATATCTAGGAATAAACCTAATACAATGAACAAGATTTCTACAGAGAAAGCTACAAAATATTATTGAAAGAAATTGAAAAAGGTAAACAGTAAAAACAAGGTTTCTTTTAAAACAAATTTATAAAAGCTTTTGAAGCCTTGATACTTCTGAACTGTGATGAGAGTCCTTGGACTGCGAGGAGATCAAACCAGTCAATTCTAAAGGAAATCAGCCCTGAATATTCACTGGAAGGACTGATACTAAAGCTGAAGCTCCAGCACTCTGGCCACTTGATGCAAAGAACTAACTCACTGGAAAAGACTCTGATGCCAGGAAAGACTTAAGGTAAAAGGAGAAGAGGACAGCAGAGGATAAGATGGGTTAGACAACATCATCGAATCAATGAACACAAACTTGAGCAAACTCCGGGAGATAGTGGAGGACAGGGGAGACTGGCATGCTGCAGTCCATGGGGTCACAAAGAGGTGGGCATGACTTAGCGACTAAACAACAACACATTGATCAAAAGATGTCATTAAGAGAATAAAAAATTACAGAATATATGATATATGTACTATATATTTCCCAAAGACTTGGATGCAGTGTACATAATGAACTCCCACAAATCAAAAAAAGACAAACTTCAAGAAATATGGTAGAGGAAAAAAAATTTTTAATGACAACAGAAAAAACCACCAATGACCAGTAAGATGACAGTCTACTTTAAATTATTAAGAAAACACAAACCAAATCAGGGAGACACATTACTTCACTAAATGGCTACAGTTAAAACCAAAAACTGCCAGTATTAAGCTTTGGCAAAGATGTAGGACAACTAGAATTTTTATATACTGTTATTAGGGGAGTAAATTATATACTATTTTGGAAAACTGCTTGGTAGAGTCTACTAAAGCTGAAAGTAGACATATCTGAACAATTCTGCTCCTAGGTACATGTCCAACAGAAATGTACATGTTGTACATTTTTTAAAAAATGTAAAAGAATGTTCACAGCCATACTTTCATAATAGTACTAAATTGGAAGTAACTCAAATGTTTATCAATAGAACAGAAAACTTCTATATTTATACAATGAAATTCTCTATGACAATATAAATAAGCAATATGGAAAAAAAAAAAGGATGAATCACATGAAATCAATGTTGAATCAAAGAAGCCAGACACAAACAATACATGTTGTATGTTTCTATTATATAAAGCTCAAAAATAAGAACAAAAATAACCAAATTATTATTCTTTGGTAAAAGAAATTAGGAGAGTGGTTACCCTTTAGAGGGGAAGAAGTTATTGGGAGGCCTTCCGTTTCTCTATAAGTGGAGATTTTAGAATGTGTTCCTTCCCATACTATTCTTCTATCTCTTGAGCTGGTTTTAGATACTTATATGGGTACACTTTGTGAAAATTCATTAAGCTGTACACTTATGATTTGTACCTAATTCTGTGTGTTATGTCTCGATTAAAGTTATCTTCAAAAGGAAATGAATACATTCTTACAAATTAATCTACATGCAATACAATGTAGAAGTTAATTCTGAAATTTCTTTGATAGAGTTAAGTCAATTCAACTTTGAAGAATGAGCTGGGAGAGGAGACTTTGTAAAGCTATAGTAATTAAAAGTGCAGCACTGCTTTAGGAACAGGTAAACAGAGAAGTAACAGCAAGCCTGGACACAAACCTATACTGGCATGTGATATATGTGAGTTAGGATTACAAATAAGCAAAAAAGATGCCACGCTCAGTAAGCAACTGGGGTGGGGTAACTGGGTACTCATATAATAAGAGTCAGGTTTGAATCTCACACAGCCTCTAAATCAATCCAGATGGATGAAAGAAAAAATATGAAAAGCAAGCAATCTTTTAGAAGACAACATGGAAGAACAACTTAATGACATGAAGGCAGGGAATAATTTATTGGCAAGATAGAATAAGCAATATAAAAATATAAATCATACAGGAAAAGCTAATATATTTGATTAAAATTTTAAAACCTGTTATTAAAAGCAGTCACCAAACACAAAATGAAAAGGCATATAACAAAGAAGTAGTGCTTCTACTTATCAGGACCACCAAAACAATGGAAAAATAGGCAAAGGGCATAAATATATACACAAAGGCCAAGAAGTATTTATCAGAGAAAGGAACATGAAATCAGCAGCATTTTTCAAGGGACATACACACTATTCCTCGTAGTCACATAAGAAAAAAAAATATATATATATATATATATATCAATGGTCAAATTTCTGAAGGAATAATTTTTAAGAAATAATTTTTACATTCATCATACATCCACACCAAGGAAACCAGAATTGAAAGAGACACATGTACCCCAATGTTCATTTCAGCACTGTTTATAATAGCCAGGACATGGAAGCAACCTAGATGTCCATCAGCAGATGAATGGATAAGAAAGCTGTGGTACATATACACAATGGAGTATTACTCAGCTATTAAAAAGAATACATTTGAATCAGTTCTAATGAGGTGGATGACGCTGGAGCCGATTATACAGAGTGAAGTAAGCCAGAAAGAAAAACAACAATACAGTATACTTACACATATATATGGAATTTAGAATGATGGTAATGATAAACCTGTACGCAAGACAGCAAAAGAGACACAGATGTATAGAACAGCCTTTCGGACTCTGTGGGAGAGGGAGAGGGTGGGATGATTTGGGAGAGTGGCAGTGTAACATGTATGATATCATAAGTGAAACGAATCGCCGGTCTAGGTTCGATGCAGGATGCACGATGCTTGGGACTGATGCATGGGGATAATCCAGAGAGAGGGTGTGGGGCGGGAGGGGGGAGGTGGGGGTCGGGATTGGGAGTTCATGTATACTCGTGGCTGATTCATGTCGATGTGTAGCAAAATGAATACAGTATTGTAAAGCAAAACAAACTAAAAAAATAAAAATTAATTAAAAAAAAAAAGTTTGCTTACATAGCATGTTGGCAAGAACGTGGACAGCAATTTGGAAATGTTTACTGAAGCTAAAGAGTCCATACACAGGTCTACGTGACACAGTGATTCCCCTTTCAGAAATCTAGGAAAGTACACAAGCACTCAAAAAGACATTTATAAAGCTGTTCAGTGTAATACTGTTTGTATTCATAATAGACAAAAAAAGGAAAAAATCTAATTGTCTATGATTAAGAAAATGAATTGAGCTACTTTGTATAATAAAACAATTATTTACAATGTGAATACAATAAGAAACTTTCACTGGGGTATATTTATGTACAGTTTAAGTATATACAAAAATAATTATATCATATCAAGATATATTTATATCAAATAAAAGAATAAAAACCATCCATTATGATAATAAATAACACCAGGATAATAGTGAGGATAGGAGGTGAAGAGGGAGGAAAAGAGATGGCAGTTAATTACATATGACCTTAGCTATATGTGTAATCTTTTACTCACTTCAAAAAAACCCTAAATTTTTACAAAATGTCAGTCTTTATGATATTTGAGTGAAGGGTAAATGAGTATCTATTATATAGGTTTCTACCTTCTCCTTTGTTTGAAATATCAGGTAGTTAAAAGTTATTTAAGTGAATTACCTTAAGATTTAATTATTTATTCATGGATAATCATGAACAAGGAGAAGGCAATGGCAATCCACTCCAGTACTCTTGCCTGGAAAATCCCATGGGTGGAGGAGCCTGGTAGGCTGCAGTCCATGGGGTCCCAAAGAGTCGGACAGGACTGAGCGACTTCACTTTCACTTTGTACTTTCATGCACTGGAGAAGGAAATGGCAACCCATTCCAGTGTTCTTGCCTGGAGAATCCCAGGGACGGGGGAGGCTGGTGGGCTGCCGTCTATGGGGTCGCACAGAGTTGGACATGACTGAAGCAAATTAACAGCAGCAACAGTCATGAATAATCAAGTAACTCTTTACAAAGACACTAGAATAACTTACAAAAAATTCACAACTTTCAAACAACATTTTGTTATTTGGACTTCTTAGTGTATTACACGAAAAACAAGTACTACAGAAAAGCACATAATGGAAAATGAAAGAATACAGCACAAAGCAGATAGCCCACAGAAGGGTTACTCCTGCCATGCTAAGGTCCCCCATGAAGGCCAGGTTTATAGAGCTGCCTGAAGCAGAACTGCCCAACTCAATTAGAACAAGAGGGTGGCCAAGGAAATGTGGGAGTCGAATTTTTGTTTAAATCAGTAATTTAGGGAAGCTATGAGACAAAGGAAATGAACACCTTTTATCTTGCAGACACCTTACTCTTTTCAATATCTTAAAAAATAAGTAATTATATTTATTCTTCAATTCTGTTTTTCTTTTCAAACAGAATCAATAATTTGATAGAGTATCTTAAAAATCTTAATTTAATAACCAAATACTTTAGTAAATAAGATATGCAGTGATAAAGAAAAATAATGTAG
Source organism: Aepyceros melampus (assembly GCA_006408695.1). Lineage (NCBI taxonomy): Eukaryota > Metazoa > Chordata > Mammalia > Artiodactyla > Bovidae > Aepyceros > Aepyceros melampus. The sequence goes on from SJXQ01005237.1 coordinate 336,377, forward strand.
AAAATAATGTTTGTAATTAGAAGACAGTATCGGTTTCTGGCCTTCATTCAGTTCAGTTCAGTTGCTCAGTCATTTCTGACTCTTTGCAATCCCATGGACTGCAGCATGCCAAGCGTCCCTGTCCATCACCAACTCCCAGAGCTCGCTCAAACTCATGTCCATTGAGTTGGTGATGCCATCCAACCATCTCATCCTCTGTTGTCCCCTTTTCCTCCCACCTTCAATCTTTCCTAGCATCAGGGTCTTTTCTAATGAGTCAGTTCTTTGCATCTGGCCAAAGTATTTGGAGCTTCAGCATCAGTCCTTCCAGTGAATATTCAGGACTGATTTCCATTAAGATGGACTGGTTTGACTCCTCACGGTCCAAGGGACTCTCAAGAGTCTTCTCCAACACCACAGTTCAAAAGCATCAATTCTTCAATGCTCAGCTTTCCTTATCGTCCAACTCTCACATCCATACACGACTACTGGAAAAAACCATAGCTTTGACTATACGGAGCTTTGTCAGTAAAGTAATGTCTCTGCTTTTTAATATGCTGTCTAGGTTTGTGAGTATGAAAACTTTCATTAACAAGGTACAATCTCACCTTCTCATCTGTAAGAATGAGTAATAGAAATCCTGGCCTTACACAAATTTTGTGAAATTTAACTAAATAAGAAAAAAATAAAGTGAAAGTCCTTCAAAATTATAAACACTAATAATTTTTGTAAATCACTGTTTCTTAAAACTAAGCCACATGAAGAAAAAAGTTGCAACACACTCTAGAGTATCTGAAACAGCAAAAATGAAAAGACAATGAAAGTTTTTTTGCCTTAGACTTTTTTTAAAATTATTTTACAATACTGTATTGGTTTTACCTTTTATTGACATGCCTTAGACTTAATGTAAAAGTCAAATGTGAAACTTACTGGAAGAGTCTGATAAATAAAATAAGCATGCGTGTGCATGGGGTCGCAGAGTCGGACGCGACTGAGCGACTGAACTGAACTGATGGCACTTACACACATAGAAATGTTACTTTCTTTTGGATTTAAATTGCATGTAAGTTAGTGAAAAATCGATAAGCAAATCTGGTACTTTCTATTACTTTCAAGAGGAACGACATTTTTCTTCTACACTTAACTACACAGAAACTGCTGTTATTTTGAACCACATCATCATGTACACGTTCCTTGAATACTTCATCTCTCCTTCAATACAGGATAGCGAAGCTTTTAATTTTTTTTATTTCAGAGCCAATTGATACACAGAAATCAATTCTTTGTACTTAGCTTCTCCAAGCCTTTCTTTGCTCATCTGTAACATGGGAAGAAAGGCCTGGAGAAGCTAAGTATCTTGGCCAGTAACGCAGAGCTACTACAGTAGCTAACATCCTGACAGATGTCTCAAAGGGAACTTCCACTCAGTGACAAGAAATCACAGTCACTGCTAACTAAACAGGAGGAGTGCTTCCCTAGCTCTGGGCCAGCATCCTTGGATTCCTCACTGGATAAACTAAAGTAATGATCAATCAGTATCCATGAAGTTATGAGATGCAAAGAAGGAAAAAAAAAAAGTTGTCTAATGTTAATTTCCAAGACTTGAGTATCAGCTAATTTTCTGCAAAAACTGTCTTCTTCCTTGACAGGTACAGATATTCACATCCATCCTTTAAAAAGAATCATGGTAGAACTATTTATATAATAGTTGCAGACTGATGAAAAGTTTGACAGTTTCAAAGTGTTTTATTCCCTGAAAACATTAATCAATGGCACATTATACTAAGAGGGCTTCCCTGGTGGTCCAGTGGTAAAGAATCCACCTGCCAATGCAGGGAAAACGGGTTCGATCCCTGGTCCAGGAAGATCTCACTGCTGTGGAGCAACTAAACCTGTGTGCCACAGCTACTGAGAGCCACATCTACTGAGCCCAAGCCCGAGAGCCCAGTTACTCTGCAATAGGAGAAGCCATCACAATGAGAAGGACACGCACTGCAGCAAAGAGAAGCCCCCACTTGCCACAGCTAGAGAAAGCCCATGCGCAGCAACAAAGCCCCAGCACAACCAATAATTATAATAAATAATTTTTTAAAAATAGCATGTTACAGTAAGAGACTCCTTAGTGAAAGCTCTGTCCAGGAAAGCTCTCAGCCAAATTTTTATACTTTTAACTCCAGGTACCTTTCAAACAGAAAGGGGGAGAATGAGGCTAGAGAGTATAGGCTGCATGCTAAGATACCAAGATAGAAGTCCAAATCTTTTCTGACATCTACATGCTTTCCAATTTACATCCTACTGAGAGCTAGTGGTTACTCAGCCCAACCCCTGCACTTTATGGATGACGAAATCAAGACCCAGTGAGGACGGTGGCCTATACAGAGATGACAGTACACTAACAGCAGAGTAGTATTTGAATTTACCTCTCCCATCATGGTCAGGCACTTTCCCACTACACCCATGTACCAAAAAGTGGTATATGATGAGAATTTTTTTTTTCTTTTTTTTAAGGAACAGAGAAAGTGCTAGAATAGAAAGAAATTATTTCTGGCCAGATGGGGAAGGCTTTAAGGAGGCAGTAGCATTTTGGGGGCCTTAAAGGCTGAGTAGTGTAAACAATAAAGATGAGTGAGACAGGAAAAGAAACAGGAACATTCTGTATCACAGAACAATTTAAAAAGTGATTATCCTTGACACTCAAACTGTGAAGAGTTTTATGTTATCAATCTATAACAAAGGAGGCAAGAGTATACAATGATGATAGTCTCTTCAATAAGTGGTGCTGGGAAAACCAGATAGTTACATGTAAAAGAACTAAATTAGAACATTCTCTAATACAACAACACAAAAATGAGCTCAAAATGGATAAAAGACCTAAATGTAAGACTGGAAACTATAAACTCTTAGAGGAGAACATAGGCAGAACACTTCCTGACATAAATCGCGCAAGATCTTTTCTGATCTACCTCCTAGAGAAACGAAAATAAAAACAAAAATAAACAAACGGGGCCTAATGAAATTTAAAGGCTTTTGCACAGCAAAGGAAACCACCAACAAAATGAAAAGAAAAACCCACAGAATGGGAGAAAATATTTGCAAACAAAGTGACTGATAAGGGTTAATTTCCAAAATATACAAGCAGTTCATATAACTCAATAACAAAAACAAACACCACAATCAAAAAATGGACAGAAGACCTAAATAGACATTTCTCCAAAGAAGATATACAGATAGCCAACGGGTACATGAAAAGATGGTCAAAACTGTCGATTATTAGAGAAATACGAATCGAAACTATGAGGTACCACCTCACGCCAGTCAGAATGGCCACCATAAAAAAGTCTACAGAAAGCAAACGCTGGAGAGGTTGTGGAGGAAAGGGACTCCTCCTACACTGTTGGTGGGAACATGAATTGATACAGTCACTACGGAGAATAGTATGGAGGCTCCTTAAAAAACTAAAAATAGAACTACCATATGATCCAGCAATCCCAGTCGTGGCCAAATATCTAGAGAAAACCATAATTCCGTAAGATACATGCAAACCAATGTTTACTGCAGAACTATTTACGATAGCCAGGACGTGGAAGCAACCTAAATGTCCATCAATGGAGGAATGGATAAAGAAGATGTAGTATATATATACAATAAAATATTACTCCACCATAAAAAAGAACAAAATAATGCCATTTGTAGCAATGTGAATGAACCTAGAGATTGTCATACTGAGTGACGTAAGTCAGACAAAGACAATATCATATGAGATCATTTTTATGTGGAATCTAAAGAAACAGTACAAATGAACCTATTTACAGAAGTTGAGTCACAGATGTAGAAAACACACTTGTCGTTACCGGGGGGAAGAGCAGGATAAATTGGAAGATCAGGATTGACATATATACACTTATATATAGAATAGAAACCTATTAAGAACCTAATGCATAGCACAGGGAACTCTATTCAATACTCTGAAATGACCGGTATGGGAATAGAATCTAAAAATAGAATCTAAAAAAAGTGTGGATACATATGTATCTATAACTGACTCACTTTGCTAAAGAGCAGAAACTAATACAACACTGTAAATCAACTATACTCCAATTAAAAATTAATTTAAAAAAGAGTAATAAAAAACATTATTTTTTTTTAAAGCAGTTATACAAAATGTCCTTCTTTAACCCACTGTTTCAGAATCAGGAAGAAAGGAGACAGAAGACAGAAGCAACAGAAAACAATGCTGAAGTGCCAATAATGTTTCTTTCAATCATTAACAATATATTTGATGAGTATGCTATGTGTAAAACACATTTATGGTGATTCTCACTGAAAATAAACTAGAGACTGGCAGAAAAGACTTTGTACAACCAAAGCTGTAAGAAAGATCCATAAAGAGAATCTTTTCAAAAATGATACAAATGAACTTATTACAAAACTGAACAGACTCACAGACACAGAAAACAAATTAAGGTCCATCTAGTCAAGGCTATGGTTTTTCCTGTGGTCATGTATGGATGTGAGAGTTGGACTGTGAAGAAGGCTGAGCGCAGAAGAATTGATGCTTTTGAACTGCGGTGTTGGAGAAGACTCTTGAGAGTCCCTTGGACTGCAAGGAGATCCAACCGGTCCATTCTGAAGGAGATCCACCCTGGGATTTCTTTGGAAGGAATGATGCTAAAGCTGAAGCTCCAGTACTTTGGCCACCTCATGCGAAGAGTTGACTCATTGGAAAAGACTCTGATGCTGGGAGGGATTGGGGGCAGGAGGAGAAGGGGATGACAGAGGATGAGATGGCTGGATGGCATCAAGGACTCGATGGATGTGAGTCTGAGTGAACTCCGGGAGATGGTGATGGACAGGGAGGCTTGGCGTGCTGCGATTCACGGGGTCACAAAGAGTCGGACACGACTGAGTGACTGAACTGAACCGAACTGAACTGAAAGGTGTGGGGATTAATAACTGTAGACAATCAAACACACAGATATACGGATAGATATAAAAAAAACTATATCACTTTGCAGTACATGTGAAACATTGAAAATCAACTATACTTCAATAAAAAATAAAAAGAAATAGAAAGGTCACAAAGTATCAGGTAGGACAAGAAGAAAAGTCATCAGGTCAGGATCTAGGCCCCTGGGAAAGGACACAGAAGAGAAAAGAGATCGTTCCTAGGGAGTGACCGGGTCAAGCCACATACTGGGTGTCCCAACCCTGGAGTACAACACCAGGAAGACAAGTCCCCTGAGCTGCTTAGAAAGCCAGTGGTACTAACAGGAAGGCCTAAAGAAACCTAGCAACATAAATAAACCCCAAGCATGCCTGCTAAGTCACTTCAGTTGCATCTGACTCTGTGTGACCCCATGGACAGCAGCCCTCCAGGCTCCTCTGTCCACAGGATTCTCCAGGCAAGAATACTGGAGTAGGTTGCCATTTCCTTCTCCAAATAAACCCCAAGGTAACCACAAATCAAAATCCTACAAAAAATAAACAAAAATTAGAGAGAAAGGAAGACAAGCATAACACTAAACAAGAATCATCAAACCAAAGGTAGGTAAAATAATAAAAGAACAGACAAACTACAAAAACAATCAGAAAGCAATTAACAAAACGGCAGTGACAATAAGTACATGTGCCTGTGTGCTCAGTTGCATCAGTAGTGTCTAACTCTTTGTGACTCTATGGACTATAGCCTGCCAGGCTCCTCTGTCCATGGGATTCTCCAGGCAAGAATATCACCGTGAGCTGTCATATCCTCCTCCAGGGATCAAACTTGAGTCTTCTGTGTCTGCTGCAGTGCAGGTAGATTCTTTACCCACTGAGCCACCTGGGAAGCCCTAGTAAATACATACCTACCAATAATCACTTTAAATAGCAATGAAGCAAATGCTCCAGTCAAAACACGTAGTGTGGCTAATAACATTTTTAAAGTAAGGACTCATCTATTTGCTGTCTACAGAAGACTTGTTCAGAGTTAGAGACACACATATTGAATGTGAGGGTGAGAAAGATATTTCATGCAAATGAAAACAAGAGAGTGGAGGTAGCGATATTCATATCAGACTAAACATGCCATGGGCGTAGTTCCTCACGCTGGCCCCCGGCATCAACAGACTCTGAAATAAGGGCTATAATAATAAAAGACCAGAAAAGGGCATTATACAATGACAAAGGAACCAATACAAACACTCATTAATATTTTTGTACCTAATAAAATACAGTGGTGTTGGAGAAGACACTTGCGAATCCCTTGGACTGCAGTCAATCCTAAAGGAAATCAACCCTGAATATTCATTGGAAGGACTGATGCTGAAGCTGAAACTCCAATACTTTGGCTACCTGATGTGAAGAACTGACTCATTGGAAAAGACCCTGATCCTGGTAAAGACTGAAGGCGGGAGGACAAGGGGATGACAGAGGATGAGATGGCTGGATGGCATTACCTACTCAACGGACATGAGTTTGAGCAAGCTGTGGGAGATGGTGGAGGACAGATAAAACCGTCTTTCTCTGGGATGTGAGTTTCCCTTGGGTTATACAGATACACAGGGTTCCAGTACTTCCTGGGAATCTTCCTGTTTTGCATTTGACTAACTCTCCTCCTTAGAAATTTACAAGGCACCAACTATATCTTTCCCTTTCTCCTTCTCAACGTTTATATTATTTATATAAAAAAAAAAAACACAAACTAAAACCCCCACCTTTGATTTCTATCAAAAATTCATCCATTACATGAAGAACAAGGATCTACTGTATAGCACATAGAACTCTGCTCAATGTTGTGTGGCAGCCTGGATGGGAGGGGACTTTGGAAGAGAACTGATACATGCATATGAATGGCTGAATCCCTTTGCTGTGTCCACCTAAAACTATCACAACACTGTTTGTTAATCAGCTACACCCCGATACAAAATAAAGAGTTTTAAAAAAATCCATCCATTACAAAGTCATTTGGCTTAAAATGCAGAAAACTCCTGAGATTACAGTAGTTATGGTGGAGTTTTCCAAGTAGTATGGAGACAGGCTGGGGTCTGGGATCTGGGATACTTTGCTGTAGTGCTTGCATCTGGACAAATATCTCTTTGAGTGTTATATTCTGTTAAATACAAAGAAACTATAAGGGACCATAAATAACTGCATACATATACAGTTGGGGCAAATTATGGACAATAATGTACAAAGAGACCAAAAATCCAACTGCCACTTCTGAAGGCCAGGAGCAAAACAAGGTTACTGCGCATGCCTCCTGCATACAACACCAACAAAGGGGTGGGCAAACCACCTAAGCTCCCTCTCTGGCCTGACCCTGGACACACCCCTACACTCCCTCCATATAAGGAACCAGCTCAGCTCCCTTGAGTAAGGGAAACTGCTGCTTTTTATCACTCTCTATTGCTGCTGCAGGGGCTCCAATAGAGCCATGCCTGCCCTCTTAACAATTTCTATCGATTAAGGAGCCAACCCTGGTTGGTAGCAATATGTCTTGGCATACTGCGTCTTGGACTGCCTCAAAGACTACAGGTGTTCTAAAACGTTGACCCTCAAAGTGGCAGGTGGGGCTGGGGCAGTCAGAGCCCTTGGGCCAACCTCATTTTGCTCTGAGCAACCTTTTCCTCCAGTGTACCAGCACTGTAACCATTTTCTTGGTGTGTTGTGAAGTGAAAAGGGTTGGTAAGCACTGGTTTGCCTTAGAATACATGTTTTGGGAAACAGCTCACAACTATTTGACTCTAGAAACCCCCAGCAGGTCGATGCCCCTTTCTGGGCCTTGGTTTACTCCCAAGTACGAACACCAAGTCACACCAAATGATCCCTAATATCCCTTTTAGTTCTTCAGTATAATTACTGTATGAATTGTGAACTCCTAATATGATATCCTGAAAAATAACATTTTGTGAAGGAAAAAAGCACAAATTTAAAGTAAGACTTGGCGACTGCTCAAAACTTCAAAGCTAATCCTTTTTTATTTAACAAATCTGATTGGATGCCTGCTATGTGCCAGAGAACTGCACTGACAGTATGATTACAACTAAAGAGAAGAAGCAAAGCCCCTGTTCTCTTTAAGCTTATAAGCCACTGGCAACCACAAACCCCAAAAAAGGCAATTACAATTTAGTGGGATAAAGACTAAACTAGGGAGAAATATAGAGTGTTGTGGGCATATGACAGGGGAGGACCCATCCCAGCTTCAGGAGGGAAGCCTTAGTCAGGATGTGACACCAAGACTACACTTAAAGAACAAGCAGGAGCTGGAGGGTGGACGGGGTGTGATGTGGGTGTGTGGGAGGTGGGTGTGGATGGTGCGGGGGAAGATGACATTCTAGGCTGAGGGAAGACCATCTGCCAAGTCCTAGAGGAGCAGTAGCTTGGGAGCTGCATGGCTGGAATTTTCAGCATTAATTCAAATGAGGGAGTGATATGACAGGTTAGGAAAAGCCCTGTGGCTGCAGAGTGGAGAATAAACTGGAGGTAGGCAGATCCAGTGGCTGCTAAGTCTACAAATACTCAGATTATGTAAGAAGTCAGGGAAGGGAACCAAAAAAAGAGGGTTTAAAAGTGTATTCCTTTCAATTATGCTTGCAGAAGTCAAACAAGGTTTCCTAGAAGATGAGGCAGAGGGAGGTCTTAAAGGCTAAAAAGAAATATACAATAGTTCCTTAAAAAAATTTTTTTTTGTATTTTTATCTTTTTGATGTTCAGATGAAACAATAACTAAATGTTAAACATTAGGTAGGGATATATTTAAAAGATACTTGAAAAGTTCTCTTCATTTAAACCCACTTTCAGTGAAATGACTCCTTTCATGTCAATGCTTGAGAAGGCTTTTTCCTCAGCCTTCTTTGCAGGTTTATACAATCTCCCTGAGAGACAGACCCAGAAGCTAAACTCCCTGCACATGCATCAGGATCACTGTTAAATCCCTAACTCCATCTCAGCCCTCTCTTCTGGCTTTTATATCCACCTTCACATTGGGATGGATGTGGGACATTCTCCACCAAATGTCCCACAAGTACCCCACAGTTCCTTACTGTTGAGTCTTTGCTAATACTCCTCCAGGAAACTCAATATAGCAGTTTAAACAAATGTTAGTTTGTTTATTGACCATTTGGATATCCTCTACTTTGTTACGCCTGTTCAAGTCTGTTGCAATTTTTCTACTGGATAGTCCATTAGGTCCCTCATAGCCTTTATAAGTACTCTATTGCTGTTAAAATTTAATTGGATCAATTTCTCACCAGATTAGAGATATTATATCTCTTCTTTGTGAGCCTAAATTCAAGCACAATATTGACTCAAAGTAGTTGTGTTAAAATCTATAAGAATAAAATATTCATAAAACAATGCTAGCAAAAAATCTATAAATCAATGCAAGATTGTGAAATGTGAAAAAATGAGTATTCTTCAGTTATACACACACACATATATTATTTTTCATATTATTTTCCATTATAGGTTATTACAAGACATGGACTATAGCTCCCTGTGCTATACGGCAAACCTTTGTTGAGTGTTGGGTATCTTAAAAAATGAGTATTCTTAAAACTGGTGGAGAAAAAGTGGGCAGTAACTTGGCTCATTTAGAAACATTATAATGAGTTCATATAATACAGATCTAGAAAAGTACATTCATAATTACATGTACAAAAGACCATTTCTTAAAATTACATGACTGTCAAAAGCAATAATGGCACTTGACTTTCAGGAAATTATTTTCAGAGTATATTTTATAATTAACATCTATAAAATATTTAAAATTGAGTTGTACATAGTAAGTTCTTCTTCAATACTATCCCTATATAGAAATTTACACCCTGAAAAAGACTGTACTTCGCCATAGCAACAGTTCTATATCAACTCCTACTCAAGTTAGAAAAAGCATATGTAAAAGAAATGAATATTCTGGAATATTCTGAACTGCTTGCTGGAATAAATTGCTCCATTTATTTTGTAAAAATTAAAATACAAGGGTTCAACATTTCCTTGAAACATCTCTGTCATTAGGCTAATTTAGTTTCTTAAATTTTGCTGTTTTAAATAGTGTAATACATTACCTATAGAAAGGAGAGGAATAAAAAGGAAACAAAAATAAAAATTCAGTGTCAAGAATAATATACTTGAGATCAAGTTGACTGGTATTTAGGGGCAAGGGAATAATAATAGGAAATGATATTTCAAGTGATTTATAAGTAAACCAAGGTACTAAGTGGAACAGCTGTATTATTTTCTCAAGAAAAGCCACACCTTACTAGTATCATGGACACTGAAAAAGGAATTCTTATGTTAACAGAGACTTCCTATAAAAGACAATAAATACATTAGTGCCTGTTAACTTGGTTTGATAAATCAAGCAACTCACAAATTCTCTAAGGAGAATAAACATGTTTACAGACATCAGAGATCTAGTTACGTACTACTCCCAGTTTTTGTATGATACTGCCAGCTAAAAATTGCCACCTTCCATCTGCCTCTATAAGGACTAAGTCATAAACCGCTGCAGCCGCTGTTCTCCAACACACCCTGAAAGGAGTTCAGGGTGGAGATCAGGAATCAGGCACTCTGGGCTTTGGGAATAACTGGCAGCCAGGTCTTTAGATAGTTAGCTTATTTGCCGGAGAAGATTTTGAGCCCAATTCTTGCATCTCCTCATATCGAGAAAAGCACTAAAATCATTAATGGTGACATCTGTTCCTTGTGACTAGCAGTAAGCATCTGCCAAAATGTGTGCTTAACTGCACGTTCCCCACTTCACTAAAATCATACACAACAATGGCCTGCCCCCCATGTCTCTGGAGCAGTTTCTCAGAGCTCTCTGAAATACTATCTCCTGGGCTACAGTCCTCATTTTGCCCCACATAAAACTTAATACACAGCTCTCACGTTGTGCATTTTTTTTCTGTCAGTAATATCAAAAATGTATTATTGAACTAGATATAATTCAAAGTATTTCCTTTTACTTGCCCCACCCTTGTGGTCAATCAAACTTAGCAGGCTCACATCTCTGTCACCCTTGCTCACAGCCCAAGATGGAATATTCTGTGATATTCCCAACTGCCTTGCCCTCCTGGGTTTCCTTTGTTGATCTAATTTCCAACTGATTCCCTACATTTCAATTTTCTCACTGTCCTCTGAAAAATTCCCCAAGACTTCTGTTTCTAACCTCCTTGTTTAACGTTTCCTTCACACACTGACTTGAGCTGAAAGCTGGCTGTTACTCCCCTGCAGTTCTCTCATTTCAAGGATGAGCTTTTTGCCACAGCCTTTCATTTCTATCTCAGGGTTCAAAGGTTCTCCCATACCTGCTTCTTTAGGGTCTTATCTACCTCCAGTTCATCAAGTCTCCATCTCTTGGAATCTCTGACACCTGGACCACCTTCGCATGCCACTACAAATCAAGTTGTTTGGATAATTTCAACACGCCTATGGATATCTTTTTCTCAAAAGCTGTTCCTCAATCTCCTCATCTCCAAAGACCTCCTCCACTTCTGCTACTCACCATCCATGGGCATCCCTGGGCAAAGACCTCCTCCACTTCTGCTCACCTTCCATGGCCATCCCTGGGATCTTTCTGTCACCCAGCACACTGCGTCTGGAATCTGGAAGTCAGGAACCTCATTCTCCAATACAACCTCCCTCAGTTAGCGACTCCTTCCATGTTAATTCTTTCATCTCATCACCAAATAATTTCACTGTGTTGACAGAGACTCCCTCCTTGATCAAATGCTAGTCAGGCTCCTCTGAGCCCAGCTGGTCCCAACCTTGGCCTATAACAGCTGCAACCCTCTGGGCACAAATGATTTCATTTCCTCCCCACTAAGAGACCAGAACAAAAGCCAGCATATAGTTTCTATTTAACAGCTCAAGGTCACAATCTTGAGATGATCCCAGTTCCCCATTACAGTCCCTGCTTACAAAAGCACAACAGTGCCAGGAAAGAATTTGTATTTGTTCCAGCCAAAACCTAGTGAAAGATAGACATCAAACCTACTTTTTGAGCAATTACTTCAGAAATCTTGTGGTTATAAATCCTTCCTCTAACCCCTTTAAGAGGTAAGTCTTCCACCACTTAGAAATACGTGTGGAGCCTCTCTTTGAGAGGCAACATCCATGGAGGTAACTCTCACTGTCCTTCTCAGTCCCCATGGGAGGGGATCAGCAACAGCTGCCAGTTATGAAACCCAGAAGGGTTTCACATTAACCAAACCCCTTTTCTCAGTTTTTCTGTTTCCACTTCCTTGAACCTGCCCATGCCCAGCCCTCCTCCCTACTTGCTCATTCTTACTTTAAGACATGTAATCATCTCTGAAAGGGCGGCAGAGGATGAGATGGTTAGATGGCAACACCAACTCAACGGACATGATTTGAGCAAACTCCGGGACACAGTGGAGGACAGAGGAGCTTGGTGTGCTACAGTCCGTGGGGTGGCAAAGAAGTTGGACACGAGTTAGTGACTGAACAAACAAAAACATCTCTGCACAAACCGTACTCAGTTCAAGCTAGACTCTCTTTCCTATGCAACAATTCAGTTCAGTTCAGTTCAGTCGCGCAGTCGTGTCCGACTCTTTGTGACCCATCACCTGAATTAGTGCATGGCTCTGTTTATCATGGACAATGTAACTTGGTGTAACAAACGTACACACACAAGTTCACTTTTTTTCTGCAGGCTTAAACACTCTTTTCCTAGCATTCTCAATCCTTTAAAAAACAAAACAAAACAAAACCTTTAAACTCCTTAATACGGCTTTAAACAAATTGGCCTCTTTCTTATTTCTGACACTTTTTTCTTTATATTCTATGCCCCAACCTTATGCAACACCTTTCAGTTCCCTGAACCCACCGGCGCTGCTTCACCCCTAGACTCTGCCACCCTGGCTCTGGCCCTGGAATAATCGTCTCCATTTCCCTGGTCTGCACTGACTCACTCTCTCTTCAGTCAGCATCTCATCCCTGGGAAATCTTTCCACTCTCCCTAATTCCGGTTACGTCAATCTGCTACATGCTCTATGACACCTGGTCTCCTGAATCCTGGCCTGACAGAGCCACATTATAATAGTCTATCTTCCCTGCTAGACAACAAGCTCTCTACAGGCAGGGCATACTTCTGTCTTGCTTTCCACTGTCTGCCTAATACTCTGTTTCACTATCTGGTGCTAAAAAGGTACTCAGTAAGTACGTGTTAGATGAATAAATACTGTAAATCATTAATGTTCTATAAGAGAACCCTAGTCCATATGACAAAAATTCTTTTTTTTTTTTAATGACAAAAATTCTTATCACTGAAATCAGCTAAAGCATCTGTGATCCTTTCACAAAACATCTGAAAACAGACCACAAGACAAAGCCTATACTATACACCAACAGCAATTTGCAAAACCATGGTGTGAATCTTCTCCATTAGCACACCTGTGGGCATTTAAAAATATAAAATATTTTTGCTGGGTTACAAGCTAATTAAGGCTAATCTTTTAGTTGCTAAATTGTTCCCTCTATGGATAATCTTTTATTGGAAATAGCACTGACTCCATATATGGTGTTGAGTATAAAACTATAGCTATGAATTAGTTGACTTAAAGCCAAAGGCAAAACTTGGGTAAATTTGTAAAACATCATATGGTATTTAAAAGTTCGAGATCAATGTTATCATCTTCAACCTTTTATTGTCATGATGTGGTACTTACTGACAAATCTGTACTATTAGGAACAAACTGGTCCTGCTCTCCCAGCAGCACATCAATCACAGGGTGCCGGCCATTTTTTATTAGGATTTTCCTCTCTTCTTGTAGGGTTGGTCTGCGAGAAGAAGTATGTTTCAATTAACAAGGCAAGGAAAGAGACTTTTAAAAAATCTCAAAAAGCATGAAGATTTTAGTGGACAGTCTGTCAGACACACAACCAAACCTTAAACATGGACTTTAAGAACATATGCTCAGGACAAGGCTGAGTATAAAAGTTTAAACTCAACTGTAGAATCAAAATTGGAAAGACAATTATTATAATTACAGTGCTCTGAAGCACAAACTTTAGAAGAGTCTTATGAAGGCTCTGTAACTAAGATCTCCCTTAGAAGATCCTTTTTCTTTTTTTCTTTTTCTACTACTCTCTAAGATATATTCATTAAAAAAAAATTACACTTATTGCTACTTAAATACTTTTAGCAATAAACATAATTTTAAAAATCATGTAAAATTATTTCTAGATTATTACATTAATATAAATTGTATGTTGGACTTGGGGACAGAATGACCTAAAATTTTCACATTCTGTTTAATTAAAACATCTTTCTATGGCCTTTAGTATCTTTTACTTTTTTTGATATAAACAATGTTTATTTGCCTTGCTTGTTTCTTAAGGTCTTATATTTCTATTTTCACCAATACCTTCATTGATTTATCCAAGCTCTCTGAGCACCAGCCTTCTCTCAGTTTCCTCCCCAGAGGTTACCACTGAGAGCAGTCTGGCGTCTACCTTTTCCAGTTTGGTGTCTACCTTTCCCAACATTCTCCTATGTATTTAAGTTTCCATAAACTCATTGCATCGCTTCTGATTTCTTCTTTAAAAATAAACAAACAACAACAACAAAAACCAAGAATCATACTGTAATTCATCATTCCACAACTACTTCCCCCCCCTCCTTAATATTCCTTGATACCTATAAAAGATAGACTTCACCATTTACCATGTGGGTCCAATGGACTCTCTGTCATTTTATTTCTTTAAATCTTTCTAAGTCATTTTATAAGTACTATGTAGAACTGAGAAAAAAAAACGAGGGGAAAAAGTCATGACAACTAGTAAGAATCCAAACATAGCAAATTTCAAATTTTTATTCCATATTTTCCAGGTTTTTAAAGCACATATAGGGCTTCCCTGGTAGCTCAGTAGTAAAGAATCCGCCTGCCAATGCAGGAGACCCGGGTTCAAACCCTGGGTCAGGAAGATCCCCTGGAGAAGGAAATGGCAACCCTATTCCAGTATTCCTGCATGGGAAATCCCATGGACAGAGGAGCCTGGCAGGCTACAATCCATGGGGTCGCAGAAGAGTTAGACACAACTTAGTGACTAAACAACAGGCATGAATACCTGGAATGGGCAACACACTATCAATCTAAGTAACTGTTCATCAGCTGCCATGCAGGCACACGGACGATATTCACTTACAAATACTAATCTAAAGTTCAATACATTTCTAACAGGTTCTAGCTTA
Organism: Aepyceros melampus; assembly: GCA_006408695.1. Taxonomy (NCBI): domain Eukaryota; kingdom Metazoa; phylum Chordata; class Mammalia; order Artiodactyla; family Bovidae; genus Aepyceros; species Aepyceros melampus. The sequence continues at coordinate 351,552 of SJXQ01005237.1, forward strand.
TCCTTATTTCTGGTTCTTCTCTCACTTGCGACGAAAATGCAATGTTGGCAGAATGTTTTGAAATCTTTTAAAGCTCATAATTGTGATAAAGAGAAGATAGCTATCTTCTTTGCTTCATAATTACAAAACATTTTTATACCTACATTTATAAAGACAATTTGAATAATCAATCAGATGAGTACTTTTATTTTATATCATCTATTTTCTTTCACTCTCCTGCTTTAGCACCTATCCCCAAGCAAACAGTATCAAGTAAATTTTAGGGCACAAATATCATAAAAGAATACTCCCATATGTGTTTTTAGCAAATCACGGTGGTTCCAATTCTTGTCACCAAGTACTGCGTGATGGGTGCATCTTTTGGAATAACAAACTGGATGAGAATACTCCATTTCACTTTGCCCTCACAAATATATTATTCACACACACCTAAGATACACTATCTGCACGCTCATAATCTGAGATTTTGTTTTATACAAGAAATTTCACTATCATTAGTATATAGAGCACTGCTATCCTTCTCTTCACATTCATCTTTAGAATAATCTAATAATGAAATGAAATGTCTTCTGTCAGTTTTTCTCTTTTTGCTATTATGAGTAAAAAGAAAAATCCTGAATTCTCAACCGTATTCACTCAAAGTCAGAATCAAAACTACAACCGTGGCATCACCAGTCTACTTTAATATCTTCTTGAAAGATGAGGTAACTGTTTGGCAAACACAATGAGAAAAATGAAGAATGATATGACAGTGACTTCTATCTCATTTCTGTATTTCCAGCTTCCTTCTTATTTTAGATTTTTACAGCCTGCTGGGAAATACTGATAAATAGTGATGAAATGATTCCTATCATGATGAGATAGTAAGGCATTCCAGACAGAAGCAAGATAAACATTATTAAAGATCTCAGAATGTGATCTATCTTGGAGAAGGTTCCGTGAGCACTTGAGAAAAAGGTGAAATTCATTGTTTTGGGGTGAAATGTTCTATAGATATCAATTAGGTCTAATTGGTCTATTGTATCATTTAAAGTTTGTGTTTCTTTGTTAATTTTCTCTTTAGTTGATCTGTCCATATATGTGAGTGGGGTATTAAAGTCTCCCACTATTATTGTGTTATTGTTAATTTCCCCTTTCATAGTTGTTAGTATTTGTCTTACATATTGCGGTGCTCCTATGTTGGGTGCATATATATTTATAATTGTTATATCTTCTTCTTGGATTGATCCTTTAATCATTATGTAGTGGCCTTCTTTGTCTCTTTTCACAGCCTTTGTTTTAAAGTCTATTTTATCGGATATGAGTATTGCCACTCCTGCTTTCTTTTGGTCTCTATTTGCATGGAATATCTGTTTCCATCCCTTCACTTTTAGTCTGTATGTGTCCCTTGTTTTGAGGTGGGTCTCTTGTANATATTGCGGTGCTCCTGTGTTGGGTGCATTTAAACTCAAGACTTTCTCAATAAAGCCAGTATTTTATATGAAAAATATTATAAAACACTGATGATTTGGGAGGCATATATGTATGTTGTATAATTTTTATTTTAAATAATGTATTTTATTATTATAAGTCTTTTAATAATTTAGATGAACTTTTAGTATAGAATTTATAAATGATATTAGTAGGAAGACTTACATTTGAACTATGGCTCTCTCATGCATTAGCTGACTTTGCACAACCCAGTTAATCTTATACCTCAGTTTCCTTGTGAAAATAAGATGATATGACTCACAAATGGGAAATAGGCTAACTGACAGATAAGTGCTCCTTAAGTTTATTTTTTGCTGGTGGTGGTGTTACTTTTTCATTGAAATTATGGTTATTATTTGAAGTAGTTTTTCATGGAATTTGCCTGAAAGATGATGCAGTGAAAGTACTGCACTCAATTTGCCAGCAAATTTGGAAAACTCAACAGTGGCCACAGGACTGGAAAAGGTCAGTTTTCATTCCTATTCCAAAGAAAGGCAGTGCCAAGGAATGCTCAAACTACCGCACAATTGCACTCATCTCACATCCTTGTAAAGTAATGCTCAAAATTCTCCAAGCCAGACTTCAGCAATACGTGAACCGTGAACTCCCTGATGTTCAAGCTGGTTTTAGAAAAGGCAGAGGAACCAGAGATCAAATTGCCAACATACGCTGGATCATGGAAAAAGCAAGAGAGTTCCAGAAAAACATCTATTTCTGCTTTATTGACTATGCCAAAACCTTTGACTGTTTGGATCACAATGAACTGTGGAAAATTCTGAAAGAGATGGGAATACCAGACCACCTGACCTGCCTCTTGAGAAACCTGTATGCAGGTCAGGAAGCAACAGTTAGAACTGGACATGGAACAACAGACTGGTTCCAAATAGGAAAAGGAGTATGTCAAGGCTGTATATTGTCACCCTGCTTATTTAACTTATATGCAGAGTACATCATGAGAAACGCTGGACTGGAAGAAACACAGCTGGAANCGATTATACAGAGTGAAGTAAGCCAGAAAGAAAAACACCAATACAGTATACTTACACATATATATGGAATTTAGAATGATGGTAATGATAAACCTGTATGCAAGACAGCAAAAGAGACACAGATGTATAGAACGGCCTTTTGGACTCTGTAGGAGAGGGAGAGGGTGGGATGGGTTGGCAGAGTGGCAGTGTAACATGTGTGATATCAGAAGTGAAATGAATCGCCAGTCCAGGTTTGATGCAGGATGCAGGATGCTTCGGACTGATGCACGGGGATAATCCAGAGAGAGGGTGTGGGGCGACAGGGGGGAGGTGGGGGTCGGGATTGGGAGTTCATGTACACTCGTGGCTGATTCATGTCGATGTGTAGCAAAACGAATACAGTATTGTAAAGCAAAACAAACTAAAAAAATAAAAATTAATTTAAAAAAATAAAATAAAATAAAAATTTTTGGAACAGAGGAGCGTAAGTAATAAATAAAAATATATAAAGTATGGAAAAAAAATAAAGATCTCAAAATGCATTTTAGATTTATAAAAGGGTCCAATGGGCCCATCTGGTGAATATAAGACTGAATAAATTTTATTCTCCTTTAAAAAAAAAAAAGTAAATTTTCTCTTTTTTCTTTATAAGACCTTTAAAAAACTCAGAAGCTGAAAATAGGTCCAGTGAACCCTGATAGTATGGAATACTGAAGATGAAGGATTATTCCTTGGAGGCATTCTTTCGAAGCTGCTGAACAGCAAGTTAGCTATCTCCACTACTGAACATTCAGACTGTCTAGACTTTCAATGTTATAAACAATGCTCCAATGAACAACCATATATACACATACATGTGCATATTTTCAAGTGTTTCTTTAAGCCAGAGGAAATGCCTGAAGTGGAATTTCCAAATCATGGGACATGCATATTTTTAAATGCATGTTAAAATTTAAATGGCTTTTAATTAAAACTCAGTCCCATCAATTTGGTGATGCCATCCAACCATCTCATCCTCTGTCATCCCCTTCTCCTCCTACCTTTAGTCTTTCCCAGCATCAGGGTCTTTTCTAATGACTCAGTTCTTCACATCAGGTGGCCCCAGTATTGGAGTTTCAGCTTCAACATCAGTTCTTACAATGAATATTCAGGACTGATTTCCTTTAGGATGGACTGGTTGGATCTCCCTGTAGTCCAAGGCACTCTGAGGAGTCTTCTCCAACACCACAGTTCAAAAGCATCAGTTCAGTGCTCAGCTTTCTTTATAATCCAACTCTCACATCCAACTCACACATATATGATTATTGGAAAAACCATACCTTTGACTAGACAGACCTTTACTGGCAAAGTAATGTCTCTGCTTTTTAACATGCTATCTAGGTTGGTCATAATTTTTCTTCCAAGGAGCACTGTCTTTTAATTTCATGGCTGCAGTCACCATCTGCAGTGATTCTGGAGCCCCCAAAAATAAAGTCTGTCACTGCTTCTATTTCTCCATCTATTTTCCATGAAGTGATGGGGCCGGATGCCATGATCTTAGTTTTCTGAATGTTGAGTTTTAAGCCAACTTTTTCACTCTCCTCTTTCACTTTCATCAACAGGGTCTTTAGCTCTTCTTCACTTTCTGCCGTAAGGGTGGTGGTATCTGAGGTTATTGATATTTTTCCCCACAATCTTGATTCCAGCTTGTGTTTCATGCAGCCTGGTATTTTGCATAATGTACTCTGCATGTAAGTTAAATAAGCAGGGTGACAACAGACAGCCTTGATGTACTCCTTTCCTGATTTGGAACCAATCTGTTGCTCCATGTTGGGTTCTAACTGTTGCTTCTTGACCTGCAAACAGATTTCTCAAGAGGCAGGTCAGGTTGTCTGGTATTCCCATTTCTTGAAGAATTGTCTACAGTTTGTTGTGATCCATACAGTCAAAGGCTTTGGCCTAGTCAATAAAGCAGTAGATGTTTCTCTGGAACTCTCTTGCTTTTTCAATGATCCAGTGTGGCAATGTGATTGTTCCTCTGCTTTTTCTAAACAGCTTGAACATCTGGAAGTTCACAGTTCACGTACTGCTGAAGTCTGGCTTGGAGAATTTTGAGCATTACTAGTGTGTGAGATGAGTGCAATTGTACGGTAGTTTGAGCATTCTTTGGCATTGCCTTTCTTTGGGATTGGAATGAAAACTGATCTTTTCCAATCCTGTGGCCATTGCTGAGTCTTCCAAGTTTGCTGGCATATTGAGTGTAGCACTTTCACAGCATCGTCTTTCAGGATTTGAAATAGCTTAACTGGGATTGTATCACCTCCACCAGCTTTGTTCGTAGTGATGCTTCCTTAGCCCGCTTGACTTCACATTCCAGGATATCTGGCTCTAGGTGAGTGATCACACCATCGTGATTATCCAAGTCATGAAGATCTTTTTTGTATAGTTCTGGTATTCTTGCCACCTCTTAATATCTTCTGCTTTTGTTAGGTACATACCATTTCTGTCCTTTACTGTGCCCACCTGTGCATGAAATATCCCCTTGGTATCTCTAATTTTCTTGAGATCTCTAGTCTTTTCCATTCTATTGTTTTCTTCTATTCCTTTGCACTGAAGACTGAGGAAGTCTTTCTTATTTCTCCTTATTAATCTTTGGAACTCTGCATTCAAATGGGTATATCTTTCCTTTTCTCCTTTGCCCTTAGCTTCTCTTCTTTTCTCAGCTATTTGTAAGGCCTCCTCAGACAACCATTTTGCCTTTTTGCATTTCTTTTCTTGGGGATGGCCTTGATCACTGCCTCTTGTACAGCATCATGAACCTCCAACCATAGTTCTTCAGGCACTCTATCAGATCTAATTCCTTGAATCTACTTGTCACTTTCACTGTATAATCATAAGGGATCTTATTTAGGTCATACCTGAGTGGTCCCTGCTTTCTTCAATTTAAGTCTGAACTTTATAATAAGGCATTCATGATCTGAGCCACAGTCAGCTCCCAGTCTTGTTTTGCTGACTGTATGAGAGCTTCTCCAACCTGATTTCACTATTGACCATCTGGTGATGTCCAGGTGTAGTCTTCTTTTGTGTTGCTAGAAGAGGGTGTCTGCTGTGTCTAGTGTGTTTTCTTGGCAAAATTCTGTTACTCTTTGCCCTGCTTCATTTTGTACTCCAAGGCCAAAACATACCCTTACCTGTTAGTAAATTTGGTATTATCAAACTTTCTAGTTTTAACAGTATGATCTCATTGTTTAAATATGCACTCACTGCTTTGTAAGGCTGACGTCTTTTCATCAATTTCTTAACCCCTTTTCTTTTTCATCTTAATATCCTATCAGTGATCTTGAGTTTTTAGACTCAGACCTTTCACATATAAGCACATTTCTGAACATACTCATAACACCAAGAAATAATACTTTCCTGAATACTTGAATTCTTCTTAAATATATCTGACTAACAAAACCCTGAGAGTATACTTCACATCTCTAAAACAAAGTTACAAAAGTATCTTCCAAGTAAATGATTTGAAATCACCTTTTGAAAAGGGACATTTAAAGTTACAAGAAAATGACACTTTTTACATTTTACAGTATAATTTTAAAACAGAATTTTTATTTATATAGGTTACAAATATACTGTAAAGAAAAAATGATGAAACCAACTATAAGTTATATCAGTTTTAAAATTCTAAGTGCTCTGCCAAGTGAAATCAACATATCATATTCATGACACTGATATGACTTCCCAGGAAGGTTTTCACTTTAAAACAAAAATCTGAGTGATTTGTTCTGCTCTAAAATCTACACTGACTTACTCTGTTGCCTTCAAAACTACATAATGACAAAACACTTTCGGATACAGTATGAAGCGGATGATTATTCAGAGACCTGAGAAGATTTATTAGGACAGGACAGTGATAGTAGAACGATATGAAATGTTGATAGCATTTAGTGGCACTGAAGAGAAAGAACCGAGAAAATCTGGATGCTGCCTGAAAAGAATAAAACACTAACCTTAAACAAATTTACCTATTTCATTTTATATTTTTAAAACTGCATCATTCTCCTTTAAATGAGCCAGAGAAACAGAACAACAGTCTATATTAGTAAAAATGTACAACGTCCAGAATACAAATTGGAGAGAAAGACCTAGAATAAGAACTTCTATATAACGATTTAGAATATAGTGAATAAAATGTCCTAATAACATTTAGAAAGACAACTGTAATTATGAAGCCAATGGTCAATTTGAACTAACTGCAATAACTCAAATGCCTAAAAATCTTTAAACAAGCTGGAAATAAAAGAGCATAAACCAGATTATTTAGATACTAGTTTTAAGTGCATTTTAGAAAAAAGCTTCCTATTTCATGGCGATTTACACTCAATTTTATGGCTGCCAAAAAAAATAAAAAAGAGAGAGACTGATTGTATTACTTAAAGATGATGGCACAATTTTCATTTAAAAAATTTTAGGTGAAATTTTCTTACTATAAAATTATAATATCCAATTTGGAAAGTATTTTAGCATGTGACATTTCCTGAAACTGTCTTACTGACAGAATATGTGGTTTAGAACAATCCTACTGAGGACAAATAAAAGGCTGGATAAAGTATAGAAAACCTGTACTTTACTTGAAGTATACTACTTGAAGCCACCTGACAACTAACAAGACAACAAGGAATTACTGGGCCAGGAGCCGGGGTAGGACAGAGGATAGAGGGCCAGGGAGGGTGTTTGCTGATTTCTGCTGCTTTCTGAGGGGATGCTGAGCACTATGAACAGCTCTAATCTGGACTGAGACACCAAAAGACTGCACACCAGGCAGAAGACTAGATCTGAAGTGAGAACTGCAGGCTTTGAATCTTTGAACTTTTGAATCTTTAATCCTTTGAATTTCTGAACCTTCTCAAGCTCTGATGTGGACTAAGTGATGCCAGAACAACATTAGTGTCTTAAGATGTGACCCTTTTGGAGAAATATACATCAAATTATTTCTACAAATGACTTTGCAAACATAATGCCCAGAAGATAATCAAAACAAGCAGGCATTCAGAGAGATGCATGAATGAAAATGAACAGAAACAACAGACAATAGAAAGAGACCCACAAGGACTACAGACATATGAATCATCAGACACAGACTTTGAGATATTCACACTTACCACAATCAAAAAGACAGAAAAGATTGTGAACTGATAGAAAACAAAGTGATTTTTAAAAAATAAATAATGATGGGTATGAAAGATACAAACAACCCATAAGCTCAGATGTTTTTATTAAAGGCAAAAAAAAATTTACAATACTTAATTCTTTCTGATTTTTGAATAAACATCAGTGAGTAACTATTGCTGTTTATTAAGTATTTATCATCTGCCTGGTTCTCCTTAGAAATTTCATAAGTCTTCATCTCATTTAATTTGTACAACATTTCTAAGGGGTAGGTATTATTTTGTGAAGAATATGAAGAAACTGAGGAGCACAGAGGTTATGAAACTTAGTTTAAGGTTAGTGGTTAAATAACCAGGCTGGTGATCAAACCTGTGTCCCTGGGAGGTGATTAGGTCTTAAGGGCAGAGCCCTCAGGAATAGGCTGGTACTCTTATGTAAGAGACCCCAGAGAGCCCCCGAAAAGGCTTCACAGAGAGCCCCCAATGCAGAATTGCAGCCTAGGGGAGTTGCTGGAATAAGCCCAGGCACAGAACACCAAGCAGAAGTGGGGCTACCTCAGAAGCAGAGCTTGGCCACGGAACGAACCACTGCAGGGACTGGGCAGCCTGGAGCCCTAGGGGCCCAACCCCTGCCCAGCAAAGCTATGGGAACAGGATTACTAGCCCCTCAGGTCTGGGAAGCAGGACCCCTGTGCCTCAGTGGGCCTGGAAGGCAGAGCACTGAGCCAAAGCTTTAGTTTAAGATTTAGTCTTAAGGAAGAGCAATTTGAGAGCAACTGAGTGGAATTTGCCTTAAAATGAATCATAACTTAAATCTCCCCCATATCTGATTTAGATGATGTTTAAATAAGACTTTTATAATTACAAAGTTAAACATATCATAAGTGTTCAAGTGAATGCTAACAAATGAAAGGATTGCTCCTCTATAAAAAATGTCACCCACATAAACCTAAAAATTGAAATATGTAACATTTCCCTCTAGTTATAGTCATCATCTGCTTTCATTATATTCAATGATAGAGGAAGAAAGGAATTTCTTAATTTTAAATCAAGCTATATGTGTATGACATTCAGCTTTACCAAGAGTTCAACATATTTGAGTAATTTTAATACTTCATAATGAAAGTGAAAGTCACTCAGTCAGGTCTGACTCTCTGCGACCCTACACACTATACAGTCCATGGTATTCTCCAGGCCAGAGTACTGGAGTGGGTACCATTCCCTTTTCCAGGGGATCTATCCAACCCAGAGATCAAACCCAGGTATCCCACATTGCAGGCAGATTCTTTACCAGCTGAGCCACCAAGGAACACTAAACTTAATTGAAAAATTCTATCTGTTCTAAAGTACTGAAAAGGGCTGAGGTAAAAACAAAACAAAACAAAACACATTACCTGCAGTAATCTCCTTGCTTAGCGACCTTGGCCAGGGAGAAAATGCAGTCAATCGTTGCTAGGTGATGGACTGCTTTACACAAGGTGTGGTAATGTTCATTGAAATTCCTACAGAAGCAACAACAACAAAGAGGTGAGCAAATTGATTTCATAGATCTATAAAAACTGTACAATAAGTTATCAGTTTGGTAGCTATGATGAGCATAAACAAATAACCAGGCACACAGCTAGCAGTTAAGAAAGGTGGAAATTACATCGAACTATTTTCTGTTTAATAACTTGATTACTGAGACTTTATTTGGAAAAAGAAAAAAAATATATATATATATATATTTTAAAACAGTTTCTTTACAAAGATGTCTACTATTAATACCATATTGCACATTTCATCTGACCATGATCCTGAACTCAGATCTAATTAACAATAATAATGTAGAGATTATTTTCGTTTAACTTAAATGACATCACGAACTACCCAAATGGATCAGCTTCCCTTTGCACATATCCTTCATAGCATTGTCCAAACTAGGAAAACAGTTTCAATATCTTCTTCTAAAATTTATTGGAAGTGTCTCAGTGGTAGAGCTCATCAGGTCCACCTGATTTATTTATCTAACATCTAATGATAGAGTTGACACTGCAATAAACTTTTTGAAGGCAAGCAAAAAGAAAGGTGCATTTTTTAGTGATCTTCAGTTTTCCTATTAATAATTCATATAGAAATTAAATATTAGACTTGTTTTTAAAAAGGTCACTTTAAATCTTTGGCTAATTAGGTAGCTGGTGATCTAAAAGTTTAAAAGACTTGCATTGAAAGATTTATTCTAGAAAAAACATACACCGTATGTTGGGGTTTTCCTTTCCTTTCTTTGCTTAGATACTTTCATTATCTCTTATCACAGGAGTTCCTTATAACCTTCTAAAGATGATCCTTTCCAAAAGAGATGAGTATTACACTGAATGCATCTCTTAAAAAATATTTCTCTATTTAATACTGCGGTTTCAGAAACTAAGTGATTTAGTCTGTTTCCTTCTTAAATCCAAAGGTTTTTAGAGTGCTTCCTACTAGAAAAGGATATCCAGATTAAGCTACTATGTGATCAGTTATTCCAATATTATTACCATTGTACTGGTTTTTTAGAACCCATAATTTCTGACTTTTTATTAATATTAAAATAAGATATTCTATGTAAATGACTTTTCCAGATACTAGAACATTTTAAATATTCAGTTTTAATTCTAACTATTTGTGAATAGTAATAGTATTTATAATAGTACTAGTATAGTAATATATAATAGTAATAGTACAAATAGTAATAGTAATTTGTAAATATACAGAGTATATTTACAGTATATTTTAAACTTCTTTGTCTGAGTAGATACAGCACTTGTTCAGTTGCTAAAGTGAAAAGTGAAAGTGAAGTCGCTCAGTCGTGTCTAACTCTTTGCAACCCCATGGACTGTAGCCTACCAGGCTCCTCCGTCCGTGGGATTTTCCAGGCAAGAGTACTGGAGTGGGTTGCTGTTTTCTTCTCCAGGAGATCTTCCCAACCCAGGGATCGAACCCAGGTCTCCCTCATTGCATGCAGACTCTTTACCATCTGAGCCACCAAAGAAGTTCAGTTGCTAAGCTGTATCCAACTCTGAGATGCCACGGACTGCAGCATTCCAGGCTTCCCTGTTCTTTCACTATCTCCCTGAGTTTGCTCAAACTCCTGTCCAACCATCTCACCCTCTGTCACCCCTTCTCCTGCCCTCAATCTTTCCTAGCTGCCTTTTCCAATAAGGCAGCTCTTTGCATCAGGCGGCCAAAGTATTGGAGCTTCAGCTTCGGCATCAGTCCCTCCAATGAATATTCAGGGTTGATTTCCTCTAAGATTGACTGGTTCGATCTCCTTGCTGTCCAAAGGACTCAAAAGTCTTCTCTAGCACCACAGTTCAAAACCGTCAGTTCTTCAGTGCTCAGCCCTCTTTATGGTCCACCTCTCACATCCGTACATGACTACTGGAAAAACCATAGCTTGACTAGATGGACCTTTGTCAGCAAATTGAGAACCTCATAAACAAGGAGAGCATAATGAATATAATTTACCTATTTCCCCCAAATTAAAGTTACTCAGAAAGAACTACATGGTTACCACTAACAATACTAAGAGTCTGTGCAAAATACCAAACACAAAGGAGACTGGACCCTGACATTAAACATTTTTAAGGAGCACTCAGCTGCCACCTTAAAAATGATTCTTAGTTTTGAAGATGCCATGTGCTATATGGACATAATGCTCCTGAGGGCGCCCTGTCATTTCTAGTCTAGCTTCAATTTTATATCTGACCACTCATCTACCCCATGGACTGCAGCTGATTCTGTCCCTATTCTAATTACTAATCCATCTGGTCTTCCTATCCTGGCACTCTCTCTTTTGCCAGAAAGCAGCCATATTTGATATTTCTGCTCTAGCCTCTCTGGATCTGAGTGTTCAATATATCTGTGGCACTACAGTAAAAAAAAATTAAAAAGCAGCTGATTTTTTCTTACCCCCACTCCTTCCTTTTCAGGTCCTTTCCAGGCAACTAATTTGTCACTACCCAATAGCCTTAGGTTGAGGATAACTGTCTCTGATGATCTAACTTCCGGGACTGAAATGAGTAACTTAATTCTTGGTCAGTACCATTTCAGCTTAGCAAAAACAAAAAAGGCAGGAGAGAGAAGGTAAATTATTTAGCTGTGGACAACAATGTTCCTTTTCATGTCAACTGTATAAATAAGACATGTGAAACATATTTTTAAGCTATCATGAACCTTAAACATCACCAACACAACTCTTACAAAGCCTTGCTTGACTTCTTGTCTTGGTCTTTGTCTATTTGTTATTCTTGACCAAATTTCAAAGAGATCATTTTAGAAAAATGACAGGCTGAAAAATGGACAATTCAGGTAACAATCCAATAGACTTGGGTTTATGTCATAACAACATACAACTTTACCACTAAGCCACCAAAAACAACTTCAACTAATCACTGTGATTTAATCTCAAAAGGTATTCTGGGTCCATGAGAAGAAGATTAAAGACACTGGGGTTCTAAAGTTATTATGACAGGTTACCATCTGATGTGATTCAATAATATTTGAAGTTAATTAAAAAGGAGAATATTTTACTTTCTATTTGCAAATGTATTTCTAAAATCCTTGAACTACTGTATGAGATGTAATTTTATTCAACTGAATAATATTCAATAATCTTATTATTAAAGATTTTTCAATTGAGATTATTCAATATCAAGAGCCCATTTTTAAACATGAAAGAAGAGACACTATTTTTTGAGAAAGGGTTCCATTCACAGACTTTCTTACAGCCTTGATTTCTTGCAAAACTGTTAGTATCTCGTAAGAGACAAAAACACTTGTATAACTGGTATTCAATCCTCTGGTGTCAGGTTCAATGAGGTTAATCATTTTTGAAATGACATTATATTCACACCATCTGGCACCTCAATAAATAGTATGTCTAACAATCAGTGCTATTCTCAAGTGGCGGTCTAGCTGCAAATGTTGTAGCTAAATTTCAGCCAATATTCTTTGTTTAGATAAAAAAATTTATATTTTTCTATTTGAAAGTAATATATGTATATTACAGAAACTTTTGATATCATGGATCTGCAAAGTACATTAAACTTCCAGTAATCTTACCCTCCAGAATTAATGTTAATATTTGAAGTTATTTATATATATATGGTCAATAAGCATATTAAAAACAGCATATATATTTACTATTTTAAAATACAAAAATGTGTATGCTGTGCATGTATGTGAATTTACACATATAGAACTGGCATCACATTTTTCTTTTCATTCTTTTTTTACTTAGCAATAAAGCATATCATATTCTTCTGTGATGTTTTATTTAATGTTAGCTTACTCTCAGCAGCTCCCAACTCCAGCCAAGCCACAGCATGATGAGAGCAGAATTCTCCTGGGTTAATGGGGTAGAAGGGCCCAGGCAGAGGGCTGATACAGTGAGAATGGCAGGGTGTGCGAAGAGGACAGGAGAGGAAGGGGCAAATCAAGAGATGTTTCAAAGAGAAAAAAGACAAACAGGAATTTGATACTAGATAAAGGGGAAAAAAGGAATAAAGAATCAGGATAGTGCCAAAATCTTTACCCTGGGAGATCTAAACTTTCTCTACTCTAGAACCTAACCCAGACCTATAAAATCACGTACACTATGCAGACAGTGAAGATAAACAATCTCATCGAATCCCAGGACCCTAGAATACAGTCCCTGAAGCTTGAAAGGGAAAACATCAGTCCATTTTTCATGTTCTCAGTGATATCACTAAGGGGAAAGTCAGGAAAACAAAAACTCAAGAGCCTTGAAAACCCTTAGCAAGGGTAATTGAAATTAAGTTGGAAAAGGAAGTGAGTAGACCAAATTTCTATCCCTGGATTCAAGACTCAAAGTCAAGATAATCTCAAAAGATTCAGGGTAAGTGTACTGAAATCTCTTTCCAATCCTGTAATTCAAAACTCCTCTGGGCAACAAGAGATAGTACCAACCTACACCTTTTAAAAACTGTCACGTATTATCTTTTTTGTTCCTCTTTTTTCACTTGTCAGAGTTGTTACTTTAAATGGAAAAAAGTTCCCTGAAGACTACACTGAATATACTGTTTAAATTTTTAAAGAGCAAGACTGAGAGATTTCCCAGTGATGCCCACGGATTGATTCACCACAGGCAGGCTCTACAGCCTGACAGTATATGCCACACGCCCTACCACCAGACACCCTGGGTTGAATCTGGGTTACAGTCTTATTGTGGGCAACTTATTCTTTATTTCTGTCGCTCACCTTATTCATTTGTAAATTGGGGATGATAATAAGATTTCACTCTTAGGGCTCTTATGAAACAAAATGAGCTAATAAACAAAGTGCTTAGGTGACTGGTGGTCTGGAGCTGCCTTCCATGGACTCATGAAAGTCAACTGTGTGCACATCTCTTTTCAATCCAGGCCAGCAGGAGCTTGTAATCAGTCCTGGATGGTGTAGTGACACCACAGAAATCAATCACACACTACTGCTCTCCAGAGAGTGGCTATTCACCATTTATCAGAACACCACCAACTTAAAACTATTACGATGAATATGTGACTGCTAATATGTCCAGAATGAGACATTCTTTGAGACAATGGCATGGATGCCTCCCCTCTAAATTTCTTAATATAAAGGTAGAGGGCTATTCTAGATTAAAATATACTAATAAAACTTAATAGACAAATGCAACATGTGAAAGTTTTTTTTAAATATGGGAGGAGGGGAAATCACAGTCATGGAGAAAAGACTTGTGGTTGCCAAGAAGGAGGGGGCTGAGGGAGGGAAGGATTGGGAGTTTAGGATTAGCAGATGCAAACTATTATATATAGATGAGTTTGCAACACGGTCCTAGTGTATAGCACAGGGAAATGTATTCAATATCCTATGATAAACCTATGATGGAAAAGAATATAAAAAAGGAATGTCTATATGTATGTAACTGGTTTTACTGTGCTATATACAGCAGAGTTTGGCATAACTCTGTAAATAAATCAATTTCAATAAAAAAATAAAAATAATAAAAATATGGGGAGAGGAATTGAGACAATTTAATATTTAACTTAGTAGCTGCAGTCCATGGATTGCAAAGAGTCAGACATGACTGGGTAACTGAACAACAACAATTAAAGTTTCTTAGGTATAATAGTGGTAGCAAAATTATATAGCAAAATGTCCTTATTTTTAGAAGATGTATGCTTAAGTATTTAGGGGCAAAGTGTTATAATGTCTAAAACTTACTTTAAAATGTTTCAGAAAAAAAAGTGTGAAGGAGATATAAAACAATGTAGTAAAATCTTAACACTTTAAATAAACCTAGGTAAAGAGCACAGACCACCTGACTTGCCTCTTGAGAAACCTAGATGCAGGTCAGGAAGCAACAGTTAGAACTGGACATGGAACAACAGACTGGTTCCAAAAAGGAAAAGGAGTACGTCAAGGCTGTATATTGTCACCTTGCTTATTTAACTTCTACGCAGAGTACATCATGAGAAACACTGGGCTGGAAGAAGCACAGCTGGATCAAGATTGCTGGGAGAAATATCAATAACTTTCTGATATGCAGATGACACCACCCTTATGGCAGAAAGTGAAGAGGAACTAAAGAGCCTCTTGATGAAGGTGAAAGAGGGGAGTGAAAAAGTTGGCTTAAAGCTCAACACTCAGAAAACGAAGATCATGGCATCTGGTCCCATCACTTCATGAGAAATAGATGGGGAAACAGTGGAAACAGTGTCAGACTTTATTTTTTCAGGCTCCAAAATCACTGCAGATGGTGTTGCAGCCATGAAATTAAAAGACGCTTACTCCTTGGAAGGAAAGTTATCACCAACCTAGATAGCATATTCAAAAGCAGAGACATTACTTTGTCAACAAAGGTCCATCTAGTCAAGGCTATGGTTTTTCCAGTGGTCATGTATGGATGTGAGAGTTGGACTGTGAACAAAGCTGAGCACCAAAGAATTGATGCTTTTGAACTGTGGTGTTGGAGAAGACTCTTGAGAGTCCCTTGGACTGCAAGGAGATCCAACCAGTCCATCCTAAAGGAGATCAGTCCTGGGTGTTCATTGGAAAGACTGATGTTGAAGCTGACACTCCAATACTTTGGCCACCTGATGTGAAGAGCTGAGTCATTGGAAAAGACCCTGATGCTGGGAGGGTTGGAGGCAGGAGGAGAAGGGGACGACAGAGGATGAGATGGCTGGATGGCATCACTGACTCGATGGACATGAGTTTGAGTGAACTCCAGGAGTTGGTGATGGACAGGGAGGCCTGGCGTGCTGTAATTCATAGGGTCGCAAAGAGTCGGACACGACTGAGCGGCTGAACTGAACTGAAAGAGTACAGAGATCATCATTTCAACTTTCCCACAGATTTGAATTTTTTCAAGATACAAAGTAGGGGGAAATAGGTAAAGAATGCAAAGATATAAGAAAAAAATTAAATGTAGATAGCGGGTTGGCCAAAAAGATCGTTAGATTTTTCCTGTAACAACGTACAGACTTTGTTTCCTGTAACAACAAACTTTTTGGCCAATGCAATAAACAATTAACCCATACTTGTCCAACTCTGAAAATGTTAAGCCTTTATACAAGAAAAGTAAACAAAATCCAAGGTAGAATTTCAAAGTGACATTACTAAACATCCTTAGTAACAAAATGTTAGTACAGTAACAAAAAGTATATTTGGTCTCTTATCAAATAAGATGAGTTTACATTTCAATAGATTAAAAATAAAATCAGAGAACACATGTACTCAACTATTTTATGGCAGGTCACAAGCAGTAATCTCTACTTTTCTTTTTGGTGGAAAGATTTTCCGGTCTATTTCTCATAGCAAAAAGTCAGATTACATTTTTCATTGTAAACTCACTCTAGAAAAGCAAGCCATTCAGCACTGCAGTCAAGGACTAGCTGCTCCCGGAGCTGATTCAGATGTCTGTAATTTTCTACAATAAAAGGAGAGTGAAAGCGGCTCACAGCTTTTGTGCTAAAAGAGGAGAAAAAACATAAATAGGAAATCAAGGTTACTAAGAAGTCAGTAATGCCATCACTTCAGAAAATAAAAGTAGTTATTTATTATTCTCTGATGAACCTTGAAAGTAAATAGCTGTAAATAGAGAACATTCTTTAATTATGATCCTAAACCTTATTGAGTCTAAAGATTTTTATTGTAAATAAAGTATTTGAAGTACAGAGTACTTTGTCAGGAAGCTTTTAAAATTCAAGTTATATCCATATGGCAAAAATCAAAGTTTAGAATTTCTGTTTCATAAGTAAAGAAGTTTTTTCTGTAAATTATATAATATGAAAATGTTTGGTTTAAAAAAAAAAGATCAGAAGCAAATATAACAAAGTTAAGTCCTAACAAACCAAAGAGTTAGATATATTGGTGAAGGTCATATCATTTTTTCTATTTTATACTTTTCTGTATGATTAAAGTATTTCAATTTTAAAAAAAAGCATTACAATGAACAGCAATGCATTAATTCAGGAGGCAGTCAAAGAAGGGTTCATGATCCAGCTGCAGATTCACAGTGACCCTGGATGGGAAGAAATATCATGTATCCTCTTCTGAGCTTGCAAACTCTGCTTCCTCATCAAGAAGCTACAGAACACAACGGTGGATGCTATGGGTCCCCAGTCAGAGAATCCACGGTAAGATTCCAACTCTGTCACTTACTCATTATCTATGTGACTCTGGGCCAATAAAACTGATTTTGTCTAAACTAAAAACTTTCCTCACCTATCAAATGGGGATAAAAATAGTATCTACCTCATGAAAAGTGAAAATGTTACTTGTGCAGTCATGTCCAATCTTCCCATGGACTGTAGCCCACCAGGCTCCTCTGTCCATAGAATTCTTCAGGCAAGAATACTAGAGTGGGTAGCCATTCCCTTCTCCAGAGGATCCTCTCGACCCAGGGACTGAACCAGGATCTCCTCCACTGCAGGCAGATTTTTTACCATTTGAGTCACCAGGGAAGCCCATAGGTACTGTTGGAGGATCAGATAGTGCTCAGCAGAGTAATTATGTCACTAGTACTCAATGATTTCCTAAAGGAAATCAATCCTGAATATTCATTGGACAGACTGAGGCTGAAGCTCCAATACTTTGGACACCTGATGCAAAGAACTGACTCATTAGAAAAGACCCTGATGCTGGGAAAGATTGAAGGCAGGAGAAGGGGATGACAGAGGATGAGATGGTGGGATGGCATCACCAACTCGATGGACATGAGTTTGAGCTACTTCTGGCAGTTGGTGATGGACAGGGAAGCCTGGCGAGCTACAGTTCATGGGGTCACAAAGAGTCAGACACAACTGAGTAAATGAACTGAACTGAACTCAATGTTAGGAGCCATTCCACTATGGTAGTGATTACTGCTTATTGATGCTATTACTATGATGGAAACTTTAAGAAGGAAACATCAAGGTTGAGTGATAGGTAGGTGATGACACAGTGTACTGTGTTTGCACACTCACTCCTGTTAACACATGGTCACAATTATCTTTCATTTGGCAAGTTACTGAAAATGAGCCTTTTGCATTCGAAATCTAACTAATGATATTTTAACTTACTCCTGTCAGTTTCTGGTGGCTAAACAGATAAAAAATACCTTCCCAACCACATTTATTCATTTGATTTACATCACTGAAATGTTGAAAAGATGCTGGTATTGATTTATACCTTGCTTATTGCTTTTAAAGTATGTGATCTGGATTTCTATGCAAACATATTAATCATAGCTTTTTCTTCTGACAAAACTCATTTAGTGAGACATTTCAGTGGTTGTTCTAGACAGATTAATATGATTTCTAGTAATTTCTCTTCATAAAGTGTATTACCATTCATTAGCTGTAGTATAGGACAAAAACTGATAAAGGAAAAAATGCCTGCAGAAGAAGAAAACATTCCCTATAATCAACAATATCTGAAACTCAATTACAGCTTCTGATAAAAAAAAAATGGTATTAGAGCTAAAGAAACCCATGATTATGCTTCCAGGATCCTTTGATAGTGGCCATGGATAACAGGGCTTTTTAAAAATAATAAATTAATAATCATTCACACATCATGTCAAAATCATGTCAAAATTTCCTTCCACTCTTAACATAGCATTCCTTCATACCATCACCAGCTACTAGTCCCTATTCTACTGTCTTAGGAAAATGTAACATTTTCATCTCAAGTTGATGCAAACATACTAACAGTAGTAATAAATATTTCAGAAACAGTACCCCTCACAAGAGGAAATAAATTTCTCTGAAACCACTTCTTTAATGAGTCACCTCTTGAGGATTAATGCCTAACCAAGAAGAAAAGGCAGGGTCTCATTGTGGTTCTCTAATTTTGTTTCTGATTATTTTCATGACTTCAAGATACAATTTTAAAAAAGAACATGTAAAGAACTAGTATACCTATGTGCCATGGAAAGCATTAAGAATAAAGAAAGGCAGAGCTCAGTGAGGCAGAAAATGAAATGTCAGCTTCTTAAAAGAAATGTCAGGTATAGCATTCATCAAGAAGTTCAAGCAACCAAATTAATCTTATAATTGAAGGTTCTGCAACTTTCTCTTTTCATGTGTTTAAAGTGTACTCTGAAGTATAGGATAAAATAGTAATTCACAAAACAAGAAAACAAATATATACAAATAAGATACCTTTTGGACAAAATGTTTAAAAATCAATGATTAAAAGAGTTTAAGATAATTATTTCTCTAATTAAAAGTTCCACAAGGAAACTGAAGGGCAAGAACTGCTTTAAATGTCAAGGATATGCTTTTAACAGTCCAGAAGCATGAAGGTAATTTATTATTACAATCTACATGAATAATAAAAAAAAAAGTATTTTTAAACTTACCTTCCAACCTTCACCCAATCAGTTGGTATACAAGATACAGCAGAATTCTTTACTTCAATCATAAACTAAAATAAATACAAATAAAGGTGAGATATTTAAAAGATTAGCCATTATATTTTTAAATCTTCCACAAAACTGTGCTGTGATAGTCTAGCAAATATCATTCTAAACATTCAAAATAAATCTAGCACTGTTATTGGGAGAGTTCATATATGTCTGTACAACCAAATATTAATAATTAGGGTTTCAACACTTAGGAAAAAGTACAATTTGTACTGAGCAAAAAGGCTGTAATAAAAAATATAACCTGATGATTTAATACCTGTAACACTGTTACGTTCATACTACAAATGGTGATTTTTCCTTAATGACCTTTTTCATTCATTTCATTTAGTAGTAGCATTTATCTTAAGAATTCTATGACTCAATAATAAGACTGAACCTCTAAATACATAAAATTTTAGAATATTTTATTATTAGACATTATATCAGTTTGAGATATGGCCAATCCCTTATTCTGAACAGAAAAGGATTTATTATAATAGCTTTTATCCAAGAAACCTAAGTCCTTTAAAAGTATCATCACACAAAGCACTTAACCCCTCAGCAATTAAGGAAGGAAGAGATTTCTTCACATGAGTATTTTCTTTAAGTTTCCATTTCTATGAACTGTTACAGATCCAACTGTACTCTACAAGCTTTTCTGAAATCAGCCAGGAAGTAAATGAAATCACTACTTCTCTCACACCTTCCATTTTCCACATAAATATATAGCATCTCCTCTTTCTGCTCACATTTCTGTATTATTACAGTGAAATTTAATGCTTCATTTAAATAAAAATACACCTATTTTGTATGGGATGGGACCCAGAAATTCTGTAGTTGCCATTAATTTTGAGATGACTACAGGAACTTTGTCACATGTTTTACAACACTTAGGTATTTATAACATGCATATTATTAATAGTACCAGCCTGGCTTTTGAGTTTACTTTACTGTTAATAGAAACACTTTAGCTTTTATATTCATTAAAATTGGAATCAATGGTTAATTTTAAGAATTTTTATCCTTAGCAATGATTTTGCAACTAATGATGTCCTCTTGTATAGAGGAAATTAATACAATTTCAAATCTGACATATCCAGTTAAAGAAAAGAATTTTAAAAATTCTCTCCTTTGGCTAAAAAAAAAGTAACTGAGGGGGAAAAAAACAACAAAATAAATATCACTAATGAGAAAGATAAAGTCTCTCTAAGAGTCTGCTAAAAAATATTCTGCTTAAATATTTGGAAATCTTCTATGAGAAAACATATTGGTGTTTTTATACAATAATTGTGGGAGGAGATAAGCCAAAGGCAAACAGCAAAATTCGGGACCACAGTAGACCACTAACATTTGGGAATAATAGATAAAATACAGAGCTCCATAGAAATTACTGCCTAAATGATAGTGGAAATTTTGAAAAGAAGGTAAAACTGCCTCAATGAGGTCTCCGGGCAGCCAGCTAGAACAGTGTACGTAAGTTATGCAGCATGGCAGCTCTGAATTCAAATACATGCCCTAGAGGGCAGACACAATGAAACCATACTCACAGAAAACTAGTCAATCTAATCACACTAGGACCACAGCCGTGTCTAACTCAATGCAACCAAGCCATGCCCGTGGGGCAATCCAAGACGGGCAGGTCATGGTGGAGAGGTCTGACAGAATGTGGTCCACTGAAGAAGGGAATGGCAAGCCACTTCAGTATTCTTGCCTTGAGAACCCCATGAACAGTATGAAAAGTCAAATGATAGGATACTAAAAGAGGAACTCCCCAGGTCAGTAGGTGCCCAATATACTACTGGAGATCAGTGGAGAAATAACTCCAGAAAGAATGAAGGGATGGAGCCAAAGCAAAAACAATACCCAGCTGTGGATGTGACTGGTGATAGAAGCAAGGTCAGAGGCTGTAAAGAGCAATATTGCATAGGAACCTGGAATGTCACGTTAATGAATCAAGGCAAACTGGAAGTGGTCAAACAAGAGATGGCAAGAGTGAACGTCGACATTCCAGGAATCAGCAAACTAAAATGGACGGGAATGGGTGAATTTAACTAAGATGACCATTCATTATATCTACTACTGTGGGCAGGAAACCCTCACAAGAAATGGAGTAGCCATCATGGTCAACAAAAGAGTCCGAAATGTAGTACTTGGATGCAATCTCAAAAACGACACAAATATCTCTGTTCGTTTCCAAGGCAAACCATTCAATATCACAGTTATCCAAGTCTATGCCCCAACCAGTAACGCTGAAGAAGCTGAAGTTGAACGGTTCTATGAAAACCTACAAGACCTTTTAGAAGTAACACCCCCAAAAGATGTCCTTTTCATTATAGGGGACTGGAACACAAAAGTAGGAAGTCAAGAAACAGCTAGAGTAACACGCAAATTTGGCCTTGGAATGTGGAATGAAGCAGGGCAAAGACTAATAGAGTTTTGTCAAGACAATGTACTGGTCATAGCAAACACTCTCTTCCAACAACACAAAAGAAGACTCTATGCATGGACATCACCAGATGGTCAACACCGAAATCAGACTGATTATATTCTTTGCAGCCAAAGATGGAGAAGCTCTATACAGTCAACAAAAATAAGACCAGGAGCTGACTATGGCTCAGATCATGAACTCCTTATTGCCAAATTCAGACTGAAATTGAAGAAAGTAGGGAAAACCCTAGACCATTCAGGTATGACCTAAATCAAATCCCTTATGATTATACAGTGGAAGTGAGAAATAGATTTAAGGGCCTAGATCTGATAGATAGAGGCCCGATGAACTATGCATGGAGGTTCGGGACATTGTACAGGAGACAGGGATCAAGACCATCCCCATGGAAAAGAAATGCAAGAAAGCAAAATGACTGTCTGGGGAGGCCTTAACAAATAGCTGTGAAAAGAAAGGTGAAAAGTAAAGAAGAAAAGGAAAGATATAAGCATCTGAATGCAGAGTTCCAAAGAAGAGCAAGAAGAGATAAGAAAGCCTTCTTCAGCAATCAATGCAAAGAAATAGAGGAAAAGAACAGAATGGGAAAGACTAGAGATCTCTTCAAGAAAATTAGAGATACCAAGGGAACATTTCATGCAAAGATGGGCTCAATAAAGGACAGAAATGGTATGGACCTAACAGAAGCAGAAGATATTAAGAAGAGGTGGCAAGAATACACGGAAGAACTGTACAAAAAAGATCTTCATGACCCAGATAATCATGATGATGTGTTGACTAATCTAGAGCCAGACATCTTGGAATGTGAAGTCAAGTGGGCCTTAGAAAGCATCACTACGAACAAAGCTAGTGGAGGTGATGGAATTCCAGTTGAGCTGTTTCAAATCCTGAAAGATGATGCTGTGAAAGTGCTGCACTCAATATGCCAGCAAATTTGGAAAACTCAGCAGTGGCCACAGGACTGGAAAAGGTCAGTTTTCATTCCAATCCCAAAGAAAGGCAATGCCAAAGAATGCTCAAACTACCGCACAATTGCACTCATCTCACATGCTAGTAAAGTAATGCTCAAAATTCTCCAAGCCAGACTTCAGCAATACGTGAACCGTGAACTCCCTGATGTTCAAGCTGGTTTTAGAAAAGGCAGAGGAACCAGAGATCAAATTGCCAACATCCGCTGGATCATGGAAAAAGCAAGAGAGTTCCAGAAAAACATCTATTTCTGCTTTATTGACTATGCCAAAGCCTTTGACTGTGTGGATCACAGTAAACTGTGGAAAATTCTGAAAGAGATGGGAATACCAGACCACCTGACCTGCCTCTTGAGAAATCTGTATGCAGGTCAGGAAGCAACAGTTAGAACTGGACATGGAACAACAGACTGGTTCCAAATAGGAAAAGGAGTACATCAAGGCTGTATATTGTCACCCTGCTTATTTAACTTCTATGCTGAGTACATCATGAGAAATGCTGGGCTGGAAGAAGCACAAGCTGGAATCAAGATTGGCGGGAGAAATATCAATAACCTCAGATATGCAGATGACATCACCCTTTTGGCAATAAGTGAAGAATTAAAGAGGCTCTTGATGAAAGTGAAAGAGGAGAGTGAAGAAGTTGGCTTAAAGCTCAACATTCAGAAAACGAAGATCATGGCATCCGGTCCCATCACTTCACGGGAAATAGATGGGGAAACAGTGGAAACAGTGTCAGACTTTATTTTGGGGGGCTCCAAAATCACTGCAGATGGTGATTGCAGCCATGAAATTAAAAGACGCTTACTCCTGGGAAGGAAAGTTATGACCAACCTAGACAGCACATTAAAAAGCAGAGACATTACTTTGTCAACAAAGGTCATCCAGCCAAGGCTATGGTTTTTCCTGTGGTCATGTATGGATGTGAGAGTTGCACTATAAAGAAAGCTGAGCACTGAAGAATTGATGCTTTTGAACTGTGATGTTGGAGAAGACTCTTGAGAGTCCCTTGGACTGCAAGGAGATCCAACCAGTCCATCCTAAAGGAGATCAGTCCTGGGTGTTCATTGAAAGGACTGATGTTGATGCTGAAATTCCAACACTTTGGCCACCTGATGCAAAGAGCTGACCCATTTGAAAAGACCCTGATGCTGGGAAAAACTGAGGGCAGGAGGAGAAGGGGATGATAGAGGATGAGATGGTTGGATGGCATCACTGACTCGATGGACATGAGTTTGGGTAGACTCTGGGAGTTGGTGATGGACAGGGAGGCCTGGCATGCTGCAGTTCATGGGGTCACAGTATCAGACACGACTGAGTGACTGAACTGAACTGGACTGAATTATACAGTAAAACCAAGAGATAAAATTAAGGATTTGGTTATTTGCCAGTTCAGGGAGGAATGAGAATAATTATACACATTATGAAATCATTTTTTTGTTATATAGAGTTCTATTTAGAATCCAATATGAAATGTGTATAACATCTTAATTTCATTTAGAAGACAGGCTGACTTAATCAATAGTATATTAATAAACATTTTAATAAAAGATTATAATTCATTATAGAGTATCTTCTTTCAAATCATCATACAAATTAACACTCTTTTGGCTAAATAAAGCAATGCAAATGTGTTTAAAACAGATCTAAAATTAAGTTTTTCCCCATTAGAAAAATATCTATTTTTTTAAATTCTGAATAAAATGTTTATAGAAATTATTCACAAATTTCCCAATTTGCTAATTAAACAAGTAGAATTTTTCAAACTGCTCCAGTTGGAATCTTTATATTTTATTAAACATAAGATGTAAATGCAGCAATACCTCAAGACTGAGAATAGGACCAATGGATATAGCCACAGTTTGAAAAGTGTACTTCTTCCTGGTTCTCATTCAGGTACTAATATCAAACTTTAAACAGAAACACACATACTAAAAAACACTTCCTACACAGCACCATAATCTTATGGAAGATTCACGAAATGTAGGTGTTTGCTATAGTTTCGTTTTTCTGTTTTTTTTTTTTAGCAGCTATACTCCTTCAAATAGAAGGCTTGTCATTTAATTACTATATGATCCAATTAGTACAGATGGTTCACTTTGTATCATTTATCATCTGGAGACTGGGAGTCAAAGACTAACTTCTCTCTTCTAGAGTAAATGAATTATTTAAAGTTATTATTTACCATAGTCAAGGTTTCCTATAATATAATTTCAATGCTGCTGCTCTACTGCTAAGTCACTTCAGTCGTGTCCGACTCTGTGCAACCCCACAGACGGCAGTCCATTGGGCTCCGCCGTCCCTGGGATTCTCCAGGCAAGAACACTGGAGTGGGTTGCCATTTCCTTCTCCAATGCATAAAAGTGAAGAGTGAAAGTGAAGTCGCTCAGTCGAGTCTGACTCTTAGCGACCCCATGGACTGCAGGCTACCAGGCTCCTCCATCCATGGGAGTTTCCAGGCAAGAGTACTGGAGTGGGATGCCATTGCATATAATACTAAAATACATGTAACATTAAGATCCATAATTTTACCAAGAACCTAAATAAGCAAACAAAATACCGCCATTAAAAGAAAGTTTTTATCAAAACAAGGTATTACAATATATTTCCAAAGAATAAAACAGAAAATCTGGAAAAAAAAAAACCTTTCATCCTATCATCAGATATTTATTTATACTTTAAAATAGCTTTTCCAATTGAAGAAAATTAATGTAAAAGAAAAGTATTTCAGTATTACCTCCTGTCCTGATACAGTCACATATTGTGCAGAAGGATTTTTTAGTATTTTTCGTATTTCTTGCAAATGTGTTTGGATCTTGTTGGTAACGTCTTGAATTTCATCTTTCCTCTTTTTTATTAAAGGGAAGTCAGAAAGGTCTTTGAATAATTCAGTTTTATCCCCAATCCTAAAGGAAATGAAAAAATGCAAATATATATATTTAAGCATATTACTTATACTAATTATCAATTATTTTTCAGAACATAATGAAAGGGACTTCCTGGTGTCTTCTGGCTAAGACTCCATGCTCCCAATGCAAGGAGTACAGTGGTCAATCCCCGATCAGAGAACTAGACCCCACAAGCTTCAACTAAAAGAGCCTGCATGCCATAACTAAGACCTGACATGGCCAAATAAATAAATATTTTTAAAAAACATACTCAAAGACCAAAGGGTAGGAAGTCAGGAGAACAAGATTCTAATCCCAGCTCTTCTATAAATATTTATGGGTAAGTTTCTTAAGTTCTTGGAGACAGACAAAATTACCCTAACATCACTTTCATTTTGGAAGTTCACGATTGTCATGATGAAACCAAGAGATGGAATTCAACATTTGTTGTATATTCAGAAAATAAACACAAATGAAAATACTGTCAAATCTCTTTTCTTATACATAAAGTTCTTTGTGGGAAAAAATGTAAAATGACTACTCCTTAAAGGATAACTTTACTTCTGTAGTTTCTACATATAAAGCAGACCATCTCTGGCTATCTAGCAAATAAGCACAAGATGCCATCTGCCATCTACTTTTGTATTAATAAACTGCTACTACTTGCTCAGCCTGGACTTCATCATCTGATACCTGAAGAAATACCATATTTGTTCTGTATGACAGAATTCACTAAACGCTAAGGGTTATTTCCAGCTGTAATACAGAGCCTTTAGTATTCAATCACATTTCTAGTTTTATATGCAACTTCTACTATTAATTCTAAGGGAAGCTTAAGTATCCACATATCAAATGGTAAATACATTACTTTCACTACTAGAAAGGAAGAACTAAGGGTCTGCTACTTACTTGGCAGCTTGTTCATTGAGTATCTTTAAGTAATGCTCCACTGGACTGAGGAGTTCAGGAATCTCTAAAATAAATGTCTGGAGCAACTCTGACTCAACATGGGAATTCACAGCAGGTATTAGTGCTTGAAATTCTGACTTCAAGTGATACAGGGTTTTGACAATCAGGAAGAACTCTTGCGTAGAACACTGAAAAGAGAAATATCTTTTACCTAAATAGCATAAGATACATGAAAATGAAATTCAGTTAGTGGTCTTTTTAAAATTAGAATAAAAGAACATTTTAATTTATTGCATAAATGCTGCTGCTGCTAAGTCGCTTCAGTCGTGTCCAACTCTGTGCGACCCCACAGATGGCAGCCCACCAGGCTCCCCCGTCCCTGGGATTCTCCAGGCAAGAACACTGGAGTGGGTCGCCATTTCCCTCTCCCATGCATAAAAGTGAAAAGTGAAAGTGAAGTCGCTCAGTCGTGTCATCTCCCTGCGAGCCCATGGACCACAGCCTACCCAGGCTCCTCTGTCCACGGGATTTTCCAGGCAAGAGTACTGGAGTGGGGTGCTGTCGCTTTCTCCATGAATGTGAATAATTTATACTTTTGGAGCTTTGGATAAAAAAAGTGGGCTAAATAAGTTCACCTAATTTCACTCTGTCTTGAAGCTATAGTCCAAGACTGTTTTAAAAGACATGAAACTTCAAGAATAATTAGGAGAAAAAACAATGACCATAATCTCTTAGAAGCTACAAAGTAAACAGACTAATGGTAATTTGACTTAGAAGACTCTAGGTATTTGAATCTTAAGCTTGCCAAGAGGAAAACTAGGACTCAACTTGAGTTACACCCAGAATCCTAAGACGCAGGAATTGGGGGCACAAATTATCTTTGAAAGCAGAAGCTGGGGATTTGGGAGTGGAGAAAACAATTGGCTGAAAGTGACTTATGCAGCAATTAAATCCTGCAATCCCCTATTCCTCTTCATGTCACTAAAGGGCCACCATTCTCCTACCCTACAAAGACTGTAATGGACCCTTGAACAATGTGGAGGTTAGGGGTGCTGACCCTCCACACAGTCAAAACTCTGAACAGAACTCTATAGTGAGCCCTCCATTATCTGTGTTTCCATATCCATGGATTCAACAAACCATGGATCACACAATACTGTAGTACATATTTACTGAAACAAACTTACTGTAGTAAGAGGACTGGACTGAACTGACTAATGGTGGTCAAGATGGCAAGAGAGTACCACAAAAAGCAAAGGATTTAGAGAATGATTCCAGACTGAATATTGAGATTCCCAGCTGTCCCCACTGAGCTCACAGAACATTGTTAGCCAGTCAAAAAGCGGAAAGAGTCCCTGGGGAATCTCACAAGCCCAAGAGAAAAATTATAAAGACAGCATATAGCAGGAATTCTCCCCATAAATGGACCATCGAGTTCACACAACAGTTTACCTCATAATCTGCAAGCCACATCCAACTACACAGAGCTTACTACCGCGTTTTAGTTTCTTATTCTTTAAAAATGATCACACAGATTAAAAAAAAAAATTTAATATAAATTTATTTATTTTAATTGGAGGCTAATTACTTTACAATATTGTAGCGGTTTTGCCATACATTGACATGAATCTGCCACAGGTGTACATGTGTTCCCCATCCTGAACTCACTTCCCAGCTCCCTCCCCATCCCATCCCTCTGGGTCATCCCAGTGCACCAGCCCCCAGCACCCTGTCTCATGCAATGAACCTGGATGCATGAAATGATTCTAATATGAAATGTAAACACGAAAATAAACAACCAATTAATCAACCAACAAATACCAGAAGGAATGGAACCCATACAGGTAGAAGAAAATGTTAACAATATCCTGTTAAACAGAGAATATTGAAATAAACAGAGAATCATGAATTAAGAATGGTATGTTATTATTTTAAAAGAAACATTCAGAGAACAAGAAAACAACCAAAAAAATGCATAAAGTAAACTATGATAGTAGAAATAAAAAATTTAACAAAAGAGGTAGAAAATCAAGGTAATAAAATTTCCAAGATGGTAAAGCAAAAGGGTAAAGAGATGGGTAACATAGAAGAAAGACTGATAATCAGTCCAGAAGATTCAAGAACTCAAATAATAGAGCTATAAAAAGGAGATAAATTATCAAAAAAATAATTCAGAGGTATGTCATATATATACAATGAAATACTACTTACCATTTAAAAAATGACATAATGCCACTTTGCAGCAACATAGATGGATCTAGATACTATCATACTAAGTGAAGTAAGTCAGAAAGAGAAAGAGAAAGACTGTATGATATCACTTTTATGTGGAATCTAAAATATGACACAAATGAACTTATCTACGAAATAAAAACAGACTCATTGATGTAGGGAACAGACTTGTGGTTGCTGAGGAGGAGGGGGCCTGGAAGAGGGATGGATTGGAGTTTGGGATTAGCAGATGGAAACTATTATATGTAGAATGGCTAAAAAACAAGGTCCTACTGTATTGCACAGGATTACAGTCAATATCCTGTGATAAACCATAAAGGAAAAGACCATACAAAAAGAGAATATGAGTATATATACAACTGAATCACCTTTCTGTACAGCAGAAATTAACACAACATTGTAAATCAACTACACTTCAATAAAAAATAATAATTTTGAATTTAGAATTACACATCCAAACTTTAAATAATAATTCAGAAACATTCCCTAGAACTTGGTTGCCATATTGAAAAGCTCCAATACAATGAATTAAAACAGAACCAAATCACAGCTGATCATCATGAAATTTTAAAACATTGGAGACAAAAGACACAATCTTCCATTTCTAGAAGGAGAGAAAAAACAACCATCACAACAAAAAAATGTCACACAAAGACTAAGGAACCAGTATGACTTCAGACTGTTTAAAAATAATAGTAGAAGCTGTTGAAAAAGACAGCACAAAATTCTAAAGGAAAATAATTTACAACCTAGAATTTTACACTCAACCAAACCACTAATCAAATGTGAGAGCAAAACAAAAACATTTCCAGACATCAGTGTTTCAAAACTTACTCCTAATACCCTTTCTCAAGTTGCCTCCAGAGAATGTACCCCACCAAAATGGAGGAATGAACCAAGAAGAAGTCATGAAGTACAGAAAATAGAAGATTCAATTCAAGGGAAATAAAGGGAATCTAAAAAGATAGCTATTCAACAGGTATAGCAGGCAACAAGTCCAGGTTGGATCAGGTAGGAAGGCTCAAGAACATGAAATAAACAAGAATATTTGATGAAAATGAATACCTTGAGATGAGAGGACAATGCAAGTTTAAGTCAATGGTAAGTACACACCATAAACAGTATATATATATGTGTGTATATATATAATGGATGAATGTTAAGAACATATTTAGAAAGATAATTACTTATAAGAAATGAAGAAAACTGTACAAAAAAAAAAAAAAACTAGGTTCAACTGAACAAATGGTGGGTTCAGAATGTATCGTAAAGCACCTCATCTCCAAAAAGGCCGTGGCTCACTGGGAAGATACATACAGGAAACTGTACTGTTGTATAAATATGGAGGCTGGAAATAACTTATAGCCTAGAATTGAACTCGAGTCACTTAATGGTATATTCTAATAAAAGTAAAGGGCCAAAAATAAACATTTTCAATAGAATTTCTGAATAATAACCTCATAATTATTGTAATTTGATAAGCAAAAAAGAAAAAAAAAGGAATTGGTTGTTCATGCTTAGATATGATATCAAGTTTAAGTGAGCAGCAGAAATAAGGTGAAAGCCAGAAGTGTTTGCAACCAAGTCCTAAGTGCCCAGGGCAGGCTGCTCTCAAATTTCTTAAGCAAAATGACTCAATGGAGTCACAAGAAAGCTGAGAATACGGGTAAAACAGTTGCTCTTGAAGTCACTCATGTTCAACCCCATTTCTGGCAGCAAGCTTCTCTGTGGAAGTGCTTGAGAATACATGTGCAAGTGCAGAGGGAGATCATCACAGGACTGGAAGAACCCCAACCGAGGCTCCACACTGAAAACATGGAGTTGGGCTTCTAGCCGTCTAGCTAAGAATTAACTATAAAACCTACAAAGTCTGGAAACCCTCTCCTTTCAACATTTACTAAGTGCTACACCCTTAGCAGTTATGTATCATTTTCTTACAAAAGTTATTACAGTTATTGAGCAGTTAATGTGAACTCCTATCACTAGCACTATTTTCTACGATTTAAATTTGAAGTCTTACTATCAAAAGAAATGTTTATTTCAGAGTCGGCCCACTTGGTATCCTCTATTATTATCATCATAAAAATACCTATTTGTGCCTATTCCGCAGCACTTTCCACAAAGCCAGATGGCCTAAGCCTACCACTTCCACAATATTCAAACAGTGTTCCTTAACATTTTCTGAATTTCACAAAATTGGCACAATCTGTACCCAGGATATCACTTACCACTTGCTGCATACAGCAGAAGCTTATTTAGAGTAATCTAATGATAAAGAATAGACATGTGTTTTATGGTATGTTCCAAGAGCCAGCTAACTAATCTATAAAATGTGGTTTAAAGCATTCAGACTTCCTAAAGTTGGTCTATACCAAATCATTTGTAATCTTCACTTTTCATACCAATCCTTAGGCATACTCTTGTACAAACACTAAAACAGCAATAAAGGAACAACTTCTGAGTGAGTCACAAGTTTCATCAGTATAAGCTGAAAGTCTAAAAAGTCATTCCTGTTCTGCATATTGGTTACTTCTAAAAGAAATTAGATTCTATTCTGTATGATCTCACTTGAATGTGGAATCTAAAAAACCACAAAACAAAAAACAAAAAACCTAAATTAATAGATATAGAGCACATATTCGCGGTTGTTGTACATGGTTATGTAGGCAAAATGGGTAAAGATGGTCAAAAGGTACAAACTTCCAGTTGTAATAAGTCCTGGTGATGTAATGGCATGGCAACCACAGTTACTAATACTGAATTGTGCATATTTGAAAGTTGCTGAAGAGTAGATCTTAAGAGCTCTCTCTCATCAAGAGACAAGAAAGCTCTGCAACTTTACATAGTAAAGGATGCTAACTAGAGACTTATTGTGGTGATCATATATATTGAATCCTTATGTTATATACCTGAAACTAAAATAACGTTGGATATCAATTATACCTCAGTTAAAAAATTAGATTCTTACATTTACCAGAGTTTTAAACTTTGATAAGTACAAAAACTTTATGAAATGCAAATAATAAAGTACAGTTTAAAGAGAAGCAGGAAGGCATAATAGAAACCACCACAGTAATAAATGGTGATGCCATCTTAATGCCATGGATACTATGATTCAGCTCTTTTGATTAGCCATTGATAATTTTTCAGCTTTGCTCCTATCTTCTTTTGAGAAAAACAAAAATCTCTAACATCTGTCAGTGAATCCTTTTTAGTAGTGAAGGCAATGTGTTTAGAGATCTGCTGCTTAATGAAGGGTAACAAGCATGGATTATCAGCCACTGGGTCAAGGTCAAAAACAAAATAACAGATGGTATGTCACCCATTCTGTAACCTCAAAAATGTCAACCTTATACTTCCTACTACTGAAACAGCCTCTACTCTTGCCAGCAATACAGAAACTCAGCAACTTCCCTGGCAGTCCAGTGGTTAAGACTTCACCTTCCAAAGCTGGGGGTATGGG
This sequence comes from Aepyceros melampus, assembly GCA_006408695.1. Lineage (NCBI taxonomy): Eukaryota > Metazoa > Chordata > Mammalia > Artiodactyla > Bovidae > Aepyceros > Aepyceros melampus. The sequence continues at coordinate 383,933 of SJXQ01005237.1, forward strand.
CTGGATCTCTGGTTGGGGAGCTGAGATCTCACATGCCTCATGGCCACAAAACCAAAAGATAAAATAAAAACAGTATTATAACAAATTTAGTAGACTTTTAAACATAGTGCACATCAAAACAAATAATCTTGGGCTTCCCTGGTGTCTCCGTGGTGAGGGGTTCTCCTGTTGATGCAAGAGACACAGGTTCAATCCCTAATCCACAGGCTGCAGAGTAGCTAAGTCCATGCACCACGATTACTGAGCCTGCGCTCTAGGGCCCAGGAGCCACAACTACTGAAGCCCACGCACCCTGCTCCGCAACAGGAGAGGCCACTGCGATGACAGCCTAAGCACTGCAGCTAGACAGCAGCCCCTCCTGGCGGCAACTAGAGAAAAGCCTATGCTGCAGCAAACACCCAGCACACTCCACAATAAAAATAAATAAATAAATGCTTTTTTAAAAGTCTTGGGGAGAAAAAAAAAAACTCGAACACAGTGCATCAAGCAATGGAACAATAAATGCCAACCCCATAACCAAGGCATACATTTTTTCCCCTAGAGATCAGTATTTCCCAATTTTGACTTTTTCTTTCTTTTCAAATTTAGCTGAAGCATATGGAACAGTTACGTAAGTCCTCCTGGGCACTGCAAGTATTTTCAGAAGCAGTAGTTATTATTCCAGTAAAACACTGTGAAGGAAAAAGGCTTAAAAAGGTAAAGACTAATAGAAAATTGGTCACAACTAAGGTTTTTCCAGTAGTCATGTATGGATGTGAGAGTTGGACTGTAAAGGAAGCTGAGCACTGAAGAACTGGTGCTTTTGAACTGTGGTGTTGGAGAAGACTCTTCAGAGTCCCTTGGACTGCAAGGAGATCCAACCAGTCCATCCTAAAGGAGATCAGTCCTGAATAGTCATTGGAAGGACTGATCTGAAGCTGAAACTCCAATGCTTTGGCCACCTGGTGCAAAGAACTGACTCATTTGAAAAGATCCTGATGCTGGGAAAGATTGAAAGCAGGAGAGAAAGGGGATGACAGAAGATGAGATGGTTGGATGGCATCACCAACTCTACAGACATGAGCTTGAGTAAGCTCCACAAGTCAGTGACAGATAGGGAAGCTTGGCATGCTGCAGTCTATGGGGTCACAGAGTCAGACACAACTGAGTGACTGAACTGAACTAAAAGTCTGTGCACATAAAAACTGTTCTAAAACAAAGGTTGCATCTCCTGATACCTGGCAAACAAATGCAGTATTGCCTCACGAATCGACTGCTTCTCTGAGGTGCCCAGCAGTGTTTTTGGGGAGAAGCTTCAAGAACAAGTTGAGGAGTGGCTGTCCTTCTATGAGACTGGAAAGATTCCCCAAAAGAATGTGGATGTCATGAAGGAGGCAATGGTTCAGGCAGAGGAAGCGGCTGCTGAGATTACTAGGAAGCTCGAGAAACAGGAGAAGAAATGCTTGAAGGAAAAGGAAAGGCTGGCTGCAATTGCCCCGGCTTCTTCAGAAAATAGCAGTGCCCCAGAGGAGTGTGAGGAGACAAGTGAAAGACCCAAAAAGAAGAAAAAGCAAAAGCCCCAGGAGGCTCTTCAGGAGAATGGAATGGAAGATCCATCTGTCTCTTTTTCCAAACCCAAGAAAGAGAAATCTTTTTCCAAGGAAGAGCTAGTTAGTGGTGATCTTGAAGAGACAGCTGGTACTGGAAGTCTTCCCAAGCAGAAGAAATCTTTTCCCAAAGAGGAACCAGTTACTGATCCTGATGAATCAGAAAAAAAGTGGATCCCCAAGAAAAAGCAGAAACTGTCTTCCAAAGAGGAGCTACTCAGCAGTGGACCTGAAGAGGCTGCTGCCAGCAACAGCAGCAGCTCCAAGAAAAAGAAAAAGCTCCGAAAGCTATCCCAGGAAAGTTAGAATGGACATCATCCTAGTAGGGCATAAGTTAACAGAGGTATCCCTATCCCATCCCCTAGAGCCCAATAAAAAAAATAAAAGAAAATAAATAAATTTAAAAAATAAATTTATAAAAACTGTTCTAAAAAATTTATTAAATTGGCAAGGATTTACATTTGGGCAAAAAATAAAAGTTGCTTACATAGGGACAGTCAGGAAAAAAGATTCAATAGTATTCAAAACTGCTGCTACATCAAAAATGGTAGTGTCCAAAAATGTAAGCCACTAAAACCCAGTCAAGGACCCTGGTTTAAATATGAATTCCGTCATTTATGAGCAAGTTATTAACCTTCCTCTTAGCATCATTTTAGCCAAGGTAATGCAAGTTGTCATAGCATTATATAAAGACAGCAATATACATAATTTCCCACCAGTAAGAAAGTAATAAATCTTGTCAACCTCACAAAGTTTTTGGTTTTTTTTAACAACAAAGAGTCTAACATATGTGAATGACTTCTGTGGTAGGTAAGACACTATAAAAAGTTTATTAACAATTACAAATATCACCAACTGATAATATTTTTAATTTTAGGCATATTTTGAAGATAAATTATTTCTCTAACAAATCTCACTTGTTACTGTTATGATTTAAACTGGAAAGCTTAGGTGATGAAAATCAAAATAATGTGTTTTACTTAGCTTCAATATCCAAACTTGTCTGCATATTAATAATACCACAAATATTTTACAAGCCGATTTTTCCTTTGGTTAAGTCAAATAAGAAGTTGTTGTGAGGTCAAAAGAAATAAGGCATCTCTTCTTAAAGTAGCTAGTCTAAGTAAACTCCTTACTTTGATGATGGTCCATACTCTGAGGATGAAATAGGAGAATATCCTGTATTAGAACAGCCTCTATGTGTTGCTGTAGTTAACAGAAGTGGGCAAATAATGCAAAAATTGGAATAATCTCAGTTTGTGCAATTAAAATCTCTAAGGATTCTCTTATGTTATCTGTAAGATTTTACAAAATAAAATAACAATAAAGCTCTGTGATGTTTCCTATTAATATCTGGTATCCCCTGGTGCTCAGAGGGTAAAGCGTCTGCCTGCAATGAGGGAGACCTGGGTTCGATCCCTGGGTCAGGAAGATACTCTGGAGAAGGAAATGGCAACCTACTCCAGTACTCGTGCCTGGAATATTCCATGGATGGAGGAGCCTGGTAAGCTACAGTCCATGGGATCACAAAAAGTCAGATGCAACTGAGCAACTTCACTCCATCCTCAAGCTGAAGAAAATTAACAATTTTAAAAGATGTGATTTCTATCACACTTACTTTTCTGTGATAAATGCTACAGAGTCCTCGCTCTATGTCAGGCAATTTACGTAGATGATTTTCTATCTGACCAAACACACTGGATTCTGAATGGAGAACTTCAGATACAGCATCAAGTCGAGCATTTATTTCCCTGTGGGAACAGAGAAATGGCAATTATCAGATGAGTTAGGAACTCAGAATGTAGGCATTTCCCACTCTAATGCCCAGTACTGTGACAGCAGCCACTTAGAAAAGCACAAAGATTTCATCCATACCTGCAGCCCTTCTCTGCCCCTTATCACTGGAATCAAAGACCAGGTACCACACTAGGAAAGTCATTAAACAGATGGGGCAAAGATGGGCTCCGTAAGTTTTCCTTCCTCCAGAACACACACAAAGACTACACTTCCCAGCCTCCCCTGCAGTGAGGTACAGCCACGTACCCAAGTTCTAGCCAATGAAATACATGTAGGAAGGATTACATCACTTCTAGTTACGGCCCATAAAACCTCCTGCAGTATTTCACATTCACTCTCTCCCCCTCTGCCAACTAGATGCTGAGCCCAGGGCTATTCTGTGAGCCACCTCACCCGTTGACTCCATCAGCATGAGCCTGCGAGTAGAGCAGAAAACCTTCCACCCCACATCCTCTATCAAATGAACTTTTCATTAGCAAAAAACAATCATTTCTTTTGTATTTAAACCAATGAGATGGAGAATTTGCTACTACTGCTTTTGTTACCTGGCTAATATAATGGATCTACAGTGAGCTAGTGGATTTTTTTGCTCACACAAAATATCTACAGAGGATTTTCTACTCTTACTGAAATAACTGACCGTCTCGGTCAAAAAACACTTCATTCAGCCAACCAGCTGCTTTGGGAGAAGTCCCAATGGTGGTAGCTGAACTGATCATATGTTTGATTGAAATGAGACTTAGGCACACTGAGCCTGGGCAGAGATTGGAAGCACTAAGAGAAAGGTCAGAGGATAAAACATTAGGACCTCAGGAAACTATATTCAATATCAGATGATAAATTATATAACAGAAAAGAATATGAAAAGAATGTCTGTGTGTGTGTGTGTGTGTGTGTGTGTGTATAAACTGAATCACCTTATTGTACAGTAATAATTAACTCTATATTGTAATTCAACTACAATAAAAAATTAAAAAAAACATCAGGAGACATGGGAGGCCAAGATTGCAGCATTTTATCAATGGCTACACCTTAAGTGATGGGTCACTTGGAAAGAAATGGTGAGACTGTCAATTCAACATGGAAACTTGACTGCTGCTGCTAAGTCGCTTCAGTCGTGTCCCACTGCCCACCCGGTCTCCCATCCCTGGGACTCTTCAGGCAAGAATACTGGAGTGGGTTGCCATTTCCTTCTCCAATACATGAAAGTGAAAGTGAAGTCGTGTCCGACTCCTAGCGATCCCATGGACTGCAGCCTACCAGGCTCCTCCATCCATGGGACTTTCCCGGCAAGAGAACTGGAGTGGGTTGCCATTGCCTTCTCCGGAAACTTGACTAATGTGCCCCAAATGAGATAAAACCCATCCAGCACCTATACATGTCAAAGACCTACACTAGGTATAATGGCCATATGTGAAAAAACTGAAATAAGTAAACATATCTAGAAGAAAATGGGCCATCAGTAAATGTTCTTTTCGATCAATGAATGAATGACAACAAGCAAGCAAATGAAAAAAACGAACTGACATTTGGGAGGAAATGGAGACATCAGCTACTGAATGCATTCTTTCAAAATTCTTTTGATATCACAAGCACTGATGTAAAGGGCAACCTGAATCAGAATCCTGCCTAGATGACTATTAAACTGTTTCAATTAATTGAGAGTTTTTATCTTTCTTACCCCTATAATTGGGGTTTCCAGGTGGGTAAAGAATCCGCCTACAATGCAGGAGACACAAGAGATATAGGTTTGATTCCTAGGTCAGGAAGATCCCCTGGAGGAGGAAATGGCAACCCACTCCAATATTCTTGCTTGGAGAATCCCATGGACAGAGGAGCCTGACGCCCTCACAGTCCACAGGATTGCAAAAGAGTCAGACACGACTGAAGTGACTGAACGCAACACCACATCCCTATAACTATGCTATGAAGTCAAGCTTGTTCACAAAGCTGAGGCTAACTTCAGGTATCATTTTTTGTTCCACTTTTCTCTAGCTCATCCTCTGCTGTATAGAACAGGCATTTGGTTTCACATGAAAAAGTAGAACAAGCCAGAATTTTGCAGACACACAGGCTGATTCTTCCATTCTCAATGCTGTGGCCTCTTAAATCTCTTCAGTTTTTTCCATTCTACTGCCTCTACACTAGTCTAAGGAAATATGATCTCTCACAAAGAGAAGTGTTCTACCAAAACAGCCTCCAACTTTTCTCCTCACGTCCACCTCTGTCCCTCTTCCCAATCCATTCTCCACAGCACAGCCTGAGCAGTCTTCCTAGAACCCAAACCTGTTCATGCCTTACTTCTGCCTTAAGCTCATCAATGACTTCCCATTAATCTTAGATTCAAATTCAGGATCCTTAAATGACCTGCTTGCCTCACAAGTCTCATCTGAAGTCACCTGCTCCTCTCTTCCTCTCCCTCTAAGTTCCAGTCGGACTGATCTTCTTCCAACATCTTGGTCACTCGAGTTCTCTGACATCACAGCTTTCTCACCTGCTCCTCACTCTGCCTTGAAGACTGGTTTCCCTTTTCCTCCTGCCTACTACCTTCCACTTAGTTTAGCAAACTCCTTCTCATTCTTTCTCTGAAAGGGCTTTCTAGACTCACTAGAACTAGATTTCACCCTTTGCCATCCTTTCCATACAACTCTGTTTTCTTTCTATAGTGAAACTTAAACCGTATTTACTTCTCCACTGTCTTCACCGCTCAACAGTAAGCTCAGTGAGTGTGAAAGTGTGTTTGTGATCAGTCATATCCTATTCTTTGTGACCCCATCGACTTGTAGCCCACCAGGTACCTCTACTCACGGGATTTTTCCAGGCAAGAATACTGGAGTGGGTTGCCATTTCCCCCTCCAGAGGATCTTCCCGACCTAGGGATTTAACCCACATTTCCTGAGTCTCCTGCATTGAAAGACAGATTCTTCACCACTGAGCCACCTGGGAAGTCCTAAGCTCTGTGAGAATGGGGATCATTTCTCCAATAGCGTAACTGATCATGATACATAATCAATAAGTAGCTTCTGAAATCAACTGAATTTCGAAGACTACATATAAAATAAATCAAGATGAGGTGAATTAAATTAAGATTGTTAGGGTAAAACATCGATTTATTTTATCACAACGTTTACCCCCAAATGCTACACAAATATAAAGTTTTATTTTAATAGCTCACTCCTGCACAAATGAAAGAAGACACCAATTGAAACAGACTAAGTTGATGCTGCAGATGGTATGAGGACAGATAAAATAATGCCATCTGTGAATGTATAAGACAGCCAGATAGCTCCTCTCTCAAAAATTATAAAGGTTGTCTGAGATATGGAAAGATACAAGCAAAAGAGGTTAATAAAACCTTAAATCATATTTATGAAGTCTTCCAAAAGACTTTCTTAAAAAATATTTTCTTGGAAAATATACAGGTAGTGGCTTTTATTTTAGCATTGTGATAGCACAGACAAAACCTTGTTCTGAATCATTTTCACATTAACCCAGCCTTCACTTGTTAGGGAGGTTAACAGCTCAGAGGTAAAGAGCTTGAGCTAAGAAGAGAAATAACCTCAGTTCAAATCCAGGTTCTTTCATTTACCAGTTATTTAGACTTGCCCTTGCTTCTCCCTCTATAAAATGGGAATAATAATGGTCCCTAACTCATATAGATTGTTATAAGAATTCAATGTAATAATACATATTAAGCATTTAGCAGACTGCCTGACACACAATAATTACTCAGTACTCGTTAGCTGTTACCACCACTATTGTTACAGACACCTTTGGTGGTGATGTAGTCACTCAGTCTTGTTCTACTCTTTGCAACCCTATGGACTGTAGCCTGCCAGGCTCCTCTGTCCATGGGATTTTCCAGGCAAGAATGCTGGAACAGGTAGCCATTTTCTTCTCTGGGGGAACTTCCCGACCCAGGGATTGAACTCTGGTCTCCTCTATTGCAGGTAGTCTCCTGCATCGCAGGCAGATTTCTTTAGCAAGTGAGCCACCAGGGAAGCCACAGACACCTTTATTTGGTTATGAAATTTGTTTGGTAGGTACCACAAAGAACAGCACAGGGGAGGGAAAAACAACACCCAAAACATAAGCTGGGATATAAGTATGTTTAGAAAAGCCTCTAGGCATAGATACAAAATGGTATTTTGTGCAAAGTGAACAAGGAAGGATTATACCAGAAAGGCCAGTCCTAGCATCTTAAGTGCTAAATCTGACTGGTAGTAGTGACTTAAAATACTGTGCTGAGACTTGATAGGAGGTACACTGAGAAACAATGCCATAACCAACTACAAATGTCTAACCCGGTCAGGGAGAATTGGAGAGGGTGTAAGGCACTATTTATCATGAATTTCTCATCATCGGGGCAGCCATATTTCCACTTTTAACTCCAATAAGCAGATCAGAAGGCCAATCAGTAAAAATGACTTCCAATCAAGTTTTTTGGTGTATCTCAGAACTGTTCTCTAATTGGTGGGTATAAGACTTTCTAAATAACTGTAATAAAATAATAGGTCAGACCACCAGAATAGAAAACAATTATTTTGGTGCAGTCAATGAGTGTGCTCAATCACTCAGTCATGTGACTCTCTGTAACCCTTTGGACTATATAGCCCAACAGGCTCCTCTGACCATGGGATTTTTCAGGCAAGAATACTAGAATGGGTTGCCATTTCCTCCTGAGGGAATCTTCCTGACCCAGGGATCAAAGTGTGTCTCCTGCATTGTAAGGTGGATTCTTTACTGCTGAAGTATCAGGGAACTAGTCAGTGAGAGAGATCAGTAAAACAGGAAATAGCACTCAATTAAATGATGATAAATATATTATTCTTCCAAGATGTCCTATGGTACTCTACAATTGATCATACCACAGGACATATTCTAAACAAATGAAAAAGAGAACACCTGGGTCATTCATTTTGTTCCATATGACAAAACAAATAATGAATCTAAGGTCCTGGAGATGACAAAGATTCTCCTTTATCACCAAAGATCCAACAAGTAAACGTGGGTGTCACTAGAGTCCTTCACATTTGAAAATCAATGGAATGATGACGTTAGTATCTGCTGTGTGGGGTTGTCACTGAAACACAGTGTATCACCTACAGCTACTGCCACAGTAAGGACAAGTGATCAGTCTGTACCTACTGGTTGCTATTTGTGGAAGATGCCTCAAATAAGAAGATTCTAACCTAAGTTTATTTGCAGGGAAAGAGATAAACTACTGGGGAAAAGTTGGGGGTGTTTTGGTAGTTGGTTCTGATTTTTTACTGAAAGCTTAGCTCTAAAGATAATATAAAATGAGTAAATTGAATTCAGACATTAACACACTGGTCATACAATATGGCTAAATCAACTACCTAAACAGCTTTCTGGTAGAAAGAAACATGAGTCACAGGCCTTCTCTTAGGGCCTAACCATTTCTTGAATCTACCTAGCTTTACCTTTTACATACACTATTCACTTAGTCACTCAATGAACAATTACTGAGTGTTTATAAAGCACCAATTGCATAAATAGAAGAAGGAGGGACTTCCCTGGTGGTCCAGGGGCTAATACTCGGCGCTCCAAACGCAAGGGGCCTGGGTTTGATACCTGGTCAGGGAACTAGATCCCACATGCTGCAACTAAAGACCCCACACACTGCAACAAAGACTGAAGATCCCACATGCCCTAAGGCCCAGCACAGTCAAATTAAAAACAACAAACAAACAGAAGATGGAGAGTGAAAGTGTAACAGCAGGAGCTTAAAGCAGAACAGGAACTTGGTCACGTGAATAATGCAGGCCACACAGGAGCTCTGACTTAGTCCTGAAAGCAAGGGGAGTCAACGGCTAATATTGACAAGGACATAAGGACAGTAGCAGGAAGACTGATTAGAAGGCAGCTTCAGGAATCCAGGGGAGTGGCACTGATGATCTGAACCCAAGCAGAGGATATACCAGTGCAGAGAGTACATAGTTTCAAACAGAGGTAAAGTAATCAGGAGTTGTGACGGATTATACAAGGGAGGGAGAGAGGAGAAAAGAAGGAATAACTTCTTTCTGAGAGGTAATGAGAGGTAGTAAGATGCCATCTGCAAACATCATGCTCAAACCCATACAGACCATGAAAGAAAGGGTTTATTTATGAAATTGCATTGTAAAGAGCTATTCTGAATATTTACTTAGTTGCAAACTGTAAATCACCCAACCAGTTTTTAAGGATTTTTATTACTCATATTCAAAAGAGGCATCATTTTACCAAGAGACAATTTAGCCCTTTCAGAATATTAGAGCAATTTCCTGACAGCTACCTTTCATTATTGGTTCAGGCCACAAACCTAAGTCTTTGAAAAGAGCATGAATGTGATTTCTGTTTTTGACCATAATGGGAAGGGGTACTTCCAGACCATCCCTCCCACTGGGGACAATTTCAAAAGCCAAAAAAAAACAAAAACACATGTTGTCACAAGTATTAAAGGACTAACAAAATGGTAAGCAAAAACTATATGAGAATCAAAATGAAAACAAGAATTCAAAGAAATAATCCAGCAGTCAACACTACTTTTGCACTGAAAAGATATGCCAGAAGAATCTTCTGCAAAAATGAGCCGGCCTCATAGTAAGGGTAAATTTGTAGTCTAGGTTAGTATCATTTGGATGAACTGAAACATGTCAAAACTGAACTTAAATTAAGACAGTCCCAGACTGGTAATACCACCAAGAATCTGGCAAAAGCAAACAAAATATTCTTCAGGAGAAGGTACCTTCACGTTTGTACTTATATTATTTATTTAATTGAAGTATAGTTGACATCAACTATATTGTGTTAGTTTCAGAGGTATGATTCAGGTTTTTTTTTCATATTATGTTTCATTATAAATTATTACAAAATATTAAGTATAATTCACTGTGCTATCAAACCTTTCCCTTTGATAACCATAAGTTTGCTTTCTATGAATCTGTTTCTATTTTACATATAGATTCATTTGTATGGTTTTTAGATTACACATATATGTAACATCATAAAGTATTTGTCACTACATACAATATTCTCTAGGTCCATTCACATTGGTGAAAATGGCTATATAATATTTTATTATTTTTTATGACAGAGTAACATTCCATTATGTGTGTGTGTGTGTGTGTGTGTGTGTGTCCCAGATGATAAAGAATTCACCTGCAATGCAGGAGACACAGGTTTGATCCCTGGGTTGGGAAGATCCCCTAGAGGAGGGCATGGCAACCCACTCCAGTATTCTTGCCTGGAGAATGGAGACTCCCCATGGACAGAGGAGCCTGGTAGGGGCTACAGACCATGGGGGGCACAAAGAGTTGGACACAACTGAGTGACTAAGCACAAACACAAGCACAAGTGTGTGTGTGTCTGTGTGTGTGTGTGTGTGTGTGTGTGTGTACACATCTTCTTATGCCAGTCATCTGTTGATGGACATTTGGGTTGTTTCCATATCTTGGCTACTGTAAACAGTGTTGTTCTCTCAAGTTATTGTTAAAAACAAATTTTCAAATAATCGAACTAGTACACAAAGATAATCAAGCATTCATGTATAAAAAGAAGCCAGATGAGTAAGAATCAATAGGAGCAACAGACAATAGAAAGAGGCTACAAACTACTAAGCTTTTGAAAAGACAGCCTTCAGAATGGGAGAAAATAATAGCAAATGAAGCAACTGACAAAGAATTAATCTCAAAAATATACAAGCAGCTCCTGCAGCTCAATTCCAGAAAAATAAACAACCCAATCAAAAATGGGCCAAAGAACTAAACAGACATTTCTCCAAAGAAGACATACGGATGGTGACATACGGATGTTGAGCATACGGATGTTGAGACATACGGATGTTGAGCATCAACATCACTCATTATCAGAGAAATGCAAATCAAAACCACAATGAGGTGCCAGGAGCCACCATGGGAGATCCCATCCGTGACAAAGGTCATGCAGAGAAGACTTGACAGGCAAAGGCGGATCAGGATTCGAGGGGCTCCCTGAACCTGCTTGAGGATCTACCCCAAAACCAGAATCGGTCTGTCTTACTATTTTGTGCCTTTCACCAACTCTTCAGACATTAACAGGGGGCTATCCCCGACCACCTTTCTCTGGAGAAAATCAACTTAGGGCTCTAGCTAATAAGTCTCCTGGACATGATAGGAATATTTCAATTCAAACCCCTTCTGTTAACATTCTAGCTTGCCTGACAGGTTTATCCAGACTCTTGCAGCTATGCTTATGATTATTCACAGCCTCCCAACTGTGAGAGGCATGGGAAGCCTTAAAAATATAGAGTCTTTCAAAGAGTTAAAAACTATTAGAGTAGTGCTGGTGTAGGATTTCACTGTTGAGCCAATGCTTGCTGCCAAGTTCCCATATGTCTTATCCACTGTGCACCTGGGAGTGCATTAGTTAACATAGTTGGAATTTAAGAAAAACAAGTGTAGCCTTGGAATTAACCACATCAGACCTTTGACCTAATTGGCTCTTTCTTTGTTGTAACTCACTGCACCTTTGCTCTATGAGAAATGTAACTCTGTTTAGTACTTTCTGAGGCTGACATAGATTAGAAATAGAAAGAAAAAACATTTCAAGGGAAAATAAGCTTTCTGGTTGAGCAGCCTTTATCAAAAGAGGGCCATAAAATGTCCACAGGCCTCCAAGGCCAGAAGATAATGTACACAACACTGTTTGTGGGAAAGGTATGCAGAAAAAATCCTGGTTTCGATAAAGACAAAACAGATGTAATGCTTGGGCTGACTCTGTACGACTGCATTTTCATTTCCCTCTATGTACAAGTCAAGGTATAAATAAAGTGACGGGCCTCGCTCACCAAAGAAGCTTGGTCTCCCTGTGTCTTTCTTTCTTTCTCTCTCTTACTCTCTTTTTCAGGCTGATCCCTTGGAGCATAGAGGCTCTCTGTGTTCACTTATCTGCCTGGGCTTCTAAGACCTGAACGGGAAGGCGCTCTGTGTCTTCACTCCCTGGGGAAACTGGGAGGGCGCCTGAGGCCTACGTGAACAGAGCAAGTCCCTTGTCTTGGGGCTTTATTGGCTTTCTGTGTAAACCAAGGAATATCAGCCTCTTTCTCTCCTCTATTTTCTTATCTGCAACATTCTTTCTTTATCTCTCTCTAAATCATTCTCTTCTCCGATGCCGTCTCTCCTGAGGGTTCCCCTGTCTCCTGCGGGGGCTGGACCCCACCAATGAGGTACCATCTCACGCCAGTCAGAATGGCTGTGATCCAAAAGTCTACAAGCAAGAAATGCTGGAGAGGGTATGGAGAAAAAGGAACCCTCTTATACTGTTGGTGGGAATGCAAACTAGTACAGCCACTTATGGAGAACAGTGTGGAGATTCCTCAAAAAGCTGGAAATAGAACTGCCACACGACACAGCAATACACTGGGCATACATACCGAGGAAACCAGAATTGAAAGAGACACATGTACCCCAGTGTTCATCGCAGCACTGTTTATAATAGCTAGGACATGGAAGCAACCTAGATGTCCATCAATGGACAAGAAAGCTGTGGTACATATACACAATGGAATATTACTCAGCTATTAAAAAGAATGAATTTGAATCAGTTTTAATGAGGTGGATGAAACTGGAGCCTATTATACAGAGTGAAGTAAGAAAGAAAGAAAAACACCAATACAGTATATTAACGCATATATATGGAATTTAGAAAAGATGATAATGATGACCCTATATGCAAGACAGCAAAAGAGACACAGATATAAAGAACAGACTGTTGGACTCTGTGGGAGAAGGCGAGGGAAGGATGATATGAGAGACAGCATTGAAACATGTATATTATCTTATTTTTTTTGCATTTCTTTTTCTTGGGATGGTCTTAATTCCTGTCTCCTGTACAATGTCACAAACCTCTGTTCATAGTTCATCACGCACTCTATCAGATCTAGTCCCTTAAATCTATTTCTCACTCCACTGTATAGTCATAAGGGATTTGATTTAGGTCATACCTGAATGGTCTAGCAGTTTTCTCCACTATTTAGTCCTTTGGCCCATTTTTTGATTGAGATGTTTATTTTTCTGGAATTGAGCTGCAGGAGTTGCTTGTATATTTTTTATATTAATTGTTTATCAGTTGCTTTGTTTGCTATTATTTTCTCCCATTCTGAAGGCTGTCTTTTCACCTTGCTTATAGTTTCCTTTGTTGTGCAGAAGCTTTTAATTTTTAGGTCCCATTTGTTTATTTTTGCTTTTATTTCCAATATCCTGAGAGGTGGGTCATAGAGGATCCTGCTGTGATTTATGTCAGAGAGTGTTCTGCCTATGCTCTCCTCTAGGAGTTTTAAAGTTTTTGGTCTTATGTTTAGGTCTTTAATCCATTTCGAGTTTATTATTCTGTTGTTTTTCAGATTGTATCCAAGTACTGCAGTTTGGACTCCTTTGTTGACTACGAGAGCTACTCCATTTCTTCTAAGGGATTCCTGCCCACAGTAGTAGAGATAATGGTCATATGAGTTAAATTCACCCATTCCAGTCCATCTTAGTTCACTGATTCCTAGAATGTCGATGTTCACTCTTGCCATCTCCTGTTTGACCACTTCCAATTTGCCTTCATTCATGGAAATAACATTGCAGGTTCCTTTGCAATATTGCTCTTTAGAGCATCAAACCCTGCTTCCATCACCAGTCCCATTCACAACTGGGTGTTGTTTTTTCTTTGGCTCCATCCCTTCATTCTTTCTGGAGTTATTTCTCCACTGATATCCAGTAGCATACTGGGCACCTATCGACCTGGGGAGACACCAAGAAAAAGAAATGCAAAAAAGCAAAATGGCTGTCTGCGAGGCCTTACAAATAGCTGTGAAAAGAAGAGAAGTGAAAAGTAAAGGGGAAAAGGAAAGATATACCCATTTGAATGCAGAGTTCCAAAGAAGAGCAAGGACAGATAAGAAAGCCTTCCTCAGCAATCAATGCAAAGAAATAGAGGAAAACAATAGAATGGGAAAGACTAGAGATCTCATCAAGAAAATTAGAGACACCAAGGGAACATTTCATGCAATTGCTGCTGCTAAGTCACTTCAGTCGTGTCCGACTCTGTGCGACCCCACAGAAGACAGCCCACCAGGCTCCCCCGTCCCTGGGATTCTCCAAGCAAGAACACTGGAGTGGGTTGCCATCTCCTTCTCCAATGCAAGAAAGTGAAAAGTGAAAGTGAAGTCGCTTAGTCGTGTCCAACCCTCAGTGACCCCATGGACTGCAGCCTTCCAGGCTCCTCCGTCCATGGGATTTTCCAGGCAAGAGTATTGGAGTGGGGTGCCATTGCGTTCTCCATTTCATGCAAAGATGGGCTCAATAAAGGACAGGAATGGTAGGGACCTAAGAGAAGCAGAAGATATTAAGAAGAGGTGGCAAGAATACACACAACTGTACAAAAAGGCCTTCCCAACCCAGATAATCATAATGGTGTGATCACTCACCTAGAGCCAGACATCCTGGAATGTGAAGTCAAGTGGGCCTTAGGAAGCATCACTATAAACAAAGCTAGTGGAGGTGATGGAATTCCAGTTGAGCTATTTCAAATCCTAAAAGATGATGCTGTGAAAGTACTCAATATGCCAGCAAATTTGGAAAACTCAGCAGTGGACTGGAAAAGGTCAGTTTTCATTCTAATCCCAAAGAAAGGCAAGGCCAAAGAATGCTCAAACTACTGCACAACTGCACTCATCTCACATGCTAGTAAAGTAATGCTTAAAATTTTACAAGCCAGGCTTCAGCAATATGTGAACCGTGAACTTCCAGATGTTCAAGCTGGCTTTAGAAAAGGCAGAGGAACCAGAGATCAAATTGCCAACATCCACTGGATCTCGAAAAAGCAAGAGAGTTCCAGAAAATCATCTATTTCTGCTTTATTGACTATGCCAAAGCCTTTGACTGTGTGGATCACAATAAACTGCAGAAAATTCTGAAAGAGATGGGAATACCAGACCACCTGACCTGCCTCTTGAAAAACCTGTATGCAGGTCAGGAAGCAACAGTTAGAACTGGACATGGAACAACAGACTGGTTCCAAATAGGAAAAGGAGTACATCAAGGCTGTATATTGTCACCCTGCTTATTTAACTTCTATGCAGAGTACATCATGAGAAACGCTGGGCTGGACGAAGCACAAGCTGGAACCAAGACTGCCCAGAGAAATATCAATAACCTCAGATATGCAGATGATACCACCTTTATGGCAGAAAGTGAGGAAAACTAAAGAGCCACTTGATGAAAGTGAAAAGAGGAGAGTGAAAAGTTGGCTTAAAGCTCAACATTCAGAAAACGAAGATCATGGCATCTGGTCCCATCACTTCATGGGAAATAGATGGAGAAACAGTAGAGACAGTGGCAGACTTTATCTTTCTAGGCTCCAAAATCACTGCAGATGGTGATTGCAACCATGAAATTAAAAAATGCTTACTCCTTGGAAGGTAAGTTATGACCAACCAAGACAGCATATTAAAAAGCAGAGACATTACTTTGCCAACAAAGGTCTGTCTAGTCAAAGCTATGGTTTTTCCAGTGGTCACGTATGGATGTGAGAGTTGGATTATAAAGAAGGCTGAACGCCGAAGAATTGATGATGCTTTTGAACTGTGGTGTTGGAAAAGACTCTTGAGAGTCCCTTGGACTGAAAGGAGATCCAACCAGTCCATCCCAAGGGAGATCAGTCCTGGGTGTTCATTGGAAGGACTGATGCTGAAGCTGAAACTCCACTACTTTGGCCACCTGATGCAAAGAGCTGACTCATCTGAAAAGACCCTGATGCTGGGAGAGATTGGGGACAGAAGGAGAAGGAGACAACAGGATGAGATGGTTGGATGGCATCACCGACTCGATGGACATGGTTTGGGTGGACTCCAGGAGTTGGTGATGAACAGGGAGGCCTGGCGTGCTTCAGTTCATGGGATTGCAATGAGCCGGACATGACTGTGTGACTGAACTGAACTGAACTATTATCATATGTGAAAAAGATCGCCAGTCCAGGTTTGATGCATGAGGCAAGGTGCTCTGGGCTGGTGCGCTGGGATGACCCTGAGAGATGGGATGAGGAGGGAGGTTGAAGGGAAGGTCAGAATGGGGAACACATGTACACCCACAGCTGATTCATGTGAATGTATGGCAAAAACTACCACAATACTGTAAAGGAATTAGCCTTCAAAAAAAATACACAAAAAATTCAAAAGACATTGTCAAAAGAAAGCAAATGAAGAACAGAACAAGTAGGGATATTAGATCTTAAATCAGTTATTTAATTTCCATTGCTTTACAGATGATCTTTCCTTGCTCCCTTGACCTCTATAGGATTTTTATCTCTGATTTAGAATCATAAAGAGTTTCATTGCAATTTAGGAAAATGTGGATTTCTTGTTTGTTTCCAATTGCACTTTGGATTCAGTTGTGCTTTCTTTACCTAAAGATTCACATCTTTCATGAAATGTGAGAAACTCTCATCTTTCATTTCTTTGAACATTGTCTCCCTTTTCCTTCTACTGGAAATTTGATGAGGATTATGTCAGACCACCTAATTCTTGATTTGTCTTTTAGTCTCTCTTACTTTGCTCACACTGTCTCTCTGTGCTACACTCTGGGTACTTTCTTTAGATATTATCTTGGATTTCAGTTATTTCACCTACTCTGGTCTAACCCACCAATTGTTTCTTTTCTTTTTTTTTGGGAAACTATTACTTTAGTAAGGAATCCACTTCCATGACTCATGAAGCTCAGGCTGAGTTAACAGTGATTTGTTCTGGAGATAATGACACTCCACTCTGGACCTTCTCTCTCTTCCTCTGTTTGAGCAGGCAGGTAGCTACAGATGAACAGAGAAAGGTGGGATGCAGGCCAAATTGCAGGAGACCATACATCTATCAACAATGGGAGTCCTTGGGCATACAAAGAAAAGAAGGAACCTCAGGACTGACATGAAACCACACATTTTGGGGTGATAAGTGTCCTGGAAGCCGACAGAGAAAGGTGGGAAAAGGAGGGAATCTCTGGCATCTGAATGTAACATCTTTTGTTACATCTTATTACAGTAAAATTAGCCTTGAAGATAAGAAGTTCCCATCATGCACTGATACCATGATACTTCTGGTCAAGACTAAATAAGGACAAAAATCCCCCCCTTGCCTCAGGAAGGTGGAGCTGGGATGAAAATCAGAGTATACAACTCCAAACCCCTCCCTCCCCAATGAATATTCTGCTCCTTCATTTCTATACCTCATATAACCACATTGCCAAACAAACTCAGTGCAGCTACTCACCTGAGACTGCCCACTCTGCACTTAGTAAATTCTCATTTTGCTTTCCTGACCTCTCTGTCTTGTCTCTGAATTCTTTCTGCAACCTGACAAGAACCTACTCCCCAGTAATACAACTGAAAACCCAGACTCATAAGGCCTCAATCCCTGCCCCTGTATTCCTGGAAGATGCCAAAGCCAACTATGTAAAAGGTTTTTTCAGAGGAGGAGATGACTTTTGTCCTCCCAGAAGAAAAACCCTCTCCTTTGCTTTATGAGGCAGGTAGCAATCCCAAACCATGGACAGGCTGGGACCTGCGCAGGCCTCAATCCTACCCACTGTTTATATTAATAAAAGCTACATGGAGTTGTTTTTTAAAATCAACCTGATTTCTTCTGATGGTATTTTTGTGCTGTTTTGATTCCCTTTTGTGTTTCTTTTAATTTGGTGGTTCAATATTCACCTTTCTAATCTCACTATCTGAAGGTCTTGGGATTCTATGTCTAGTGTTTATAACTTCCACTGACTCACAAGTACTCATGGGTACTTGTTTCCCCACATCTTTTGTAATTATGGTTTATGAACTTACGGCAGAGTTTTCTCTTCGAAATTCCTAGGAGGCCTAGATGAGAGTGTACACCTTCTGGAGGATCTGTATTTGCTTTTACTAGGAACCATAAGGCACAATGGGACAATTATAAATAAATTTCACAACTTGGAGACTACCAGACCACAGGGATAAGACGAATCAGAATAATGAACCTGGGTGTAAGGTTGGCCTGTTATATATTCTTAGAAACTTGGCAACTACAGAACAAAGCAGAGACCAGCTCAAGGTTCCTAAACAGAAGCATCCCTGAAGGTGCTGGTTAAACCATATGCAATAACAGGGCAGACACTTGGGTAAGAGGCTTTTAGGGCCACTTTTTTCCTGGTGGCAGCAGAACCCCTCTCCACTTTCACTCACATCAACACAGTAAAGGCAAAGCGCCAGGAGGTCAACACCCACCAATCACAGCCCCCAGGTAGGCTTCACCCACCACTCTTCCATCCCACTTGTGAGCAGTATTGTGTCTCACTGGACTGAGTAAGATTAGAGTCACCACAGGTGAATGTTTGTAAGCAGACTCATGGATCATAAGAAACCACAAAGAATAAATAGGGCCTTCTCGTGCAGTTAATTTCAGGAAGTTCCAGAGTTAAAAATGGCACTTAGTCTTGCTAAAATAAATGAAATGTTAAGTGGAGCAAACATATAATATTCTATTACTTTGTCACTTAGACTAGGGCTATGTGGCACTAGCGGTAAAGAACCTGCCTGCCACTGCAGGAGACCTAAGAGACACAGGTTCGATAGCTGGGTGGGGAAGATCCCCTGGATTAGGAAATGACAACCCACTTCAGTATTCTTGCCTGGAGAATCCCATGGACAGAGGAGCCTGATGGGCTACAGTCTATGTGGTCACAAAGAGTCAGACACAACTGAAGCGACTTAGCATGCCGTGTGCATATCAATTAGAGATACAAACGTTAATACCCCAAACATAAGGGTTTACCAAAATAAAAGTCATTTAATTACTCAAGAGAAGGTTCAAGAGGTAGGGGACACGTATATCTATGGCTGATTCATGTTAATGTATGGCAGAAGCCAATACAATATCGTAAAGCATTATCCTCCATTAAAAATAAATTTTTAAAATTATTCAAGAGAATTAACTACCAGTATAATATACTTAGTGCTCTAGAAAATTACACAGAAATCTAGTCCCGGACCTACTTCCTAATACCAACAAGCTTCAATTTTCTTAAATATTTATGTGACTTAAATTCCAAGAATAAATTTAGCATGCTTAATTCTCTTAAGCAACTTTCTAAAAATTGAATTGAATTATAAAAGCATTCTTCATTTGTTCTAACTGCATTATTGAGCTAGACAGTGAAGAACAAGCATTTTATTTTAGGTGTTAAAAGCTTCCTTCACTTTCAGCTCCTCCTCACTAGAAGATTATACCTTGGTCAAATTAGATTAGAAGCTCCTTGAGAATAGGAACACTGTCCTGTCATTGAGATTAAATCACACAAAATTTTAAAAACCTGTCTTATACCAACAAGTGTTAATGGGCACTTGGTCAATCAGAGCAGAAAGCTGAACTTCCTAAATCCCCAGGACTAGGTCAACTTAAAGCATTAAATGAGAGAAAGACTGTGATCCAAGCCTGACCACATACAATGACAATGCTCAACAGCTAATGGTCGTATGATTCCGAGAAAGACTCACACAGAGACTCCACCTACTCACCAGGAGCCCTTGCACATTCTCCAAAATCCTGACTATAGCTACAGGCAAAAGACACAGCACATGAAGTACCAGATTCCAGAGAACTGATGGGGACATATACTGGACAACTGACAACATGGGCACAGAGCCTCCTTCCTTTCACCACTGGAAGCCCCCAGCCAGGTCATCTCCCCAGTCAGGACTGACTTCCCATCTTTCTAAAACAAGATGAGGTGAAAAATAAATGCTCTGGAGTCTAACATGGGCTTTCCAGACAGATGGGCTTGAGTTTGCACCTCACTGTCACCTGATCAGGATGGTGGTGAAGGGTGGTAGCAGTACCATTTAAAATATATATATACGTATATGTGTACATGTATATTTTCTCTATATTTTTACTTTCTAAAAATAAACACTGCAAACACACAGGAAACACTCCTCCACCCATTTTTCTTTCCCTTTCCTCTCTCCCAGAAGTAACCATTTTCCTGATGTTATTAAACATTCTTTCTACTTACTGTTCTTATATTTCTGCCACTTATGTCTGAAACCCAAAACAACACACGGTATTACTGTGTTACAAAATTTAGATAAATGGGTTATCGTGTCTTATGTTATAAACATTACTTTTATGAGATTTATCCATGTTGAAAGATGTAGACTTCAGTCATTCATTTTAAATGATATACCACATTTTAATGTATGACCAGGTAACTATTATAGCACTCCCCTCCTAATAGCCAGGTTGCTTCCAATTTGGGGGTATTATAAAGTCCACAGCTACCTTCTTGACTGTGTGACTGACGCCAGGAACCACACTAACCCTTTATGCAAACCATCTCATTTGGTCCCCATAACATCACTACAGGGTAGGTGGTGCAATTCCCATTTTACAAGTGAAGAAACTGACGTGTTCAAAAGTTCCTAACTTGTCCCAAGTGACAGAAATGAGTAAGCAAATCTGAACTCAAGCTCTAGTGTCTCATTTACTCCAAAACTGTGCTTTCAGATATGCGCCCACGTGCTTTGCTGGATGATCTTGGATAATGAACCTGAATGTCACTTTTTCTCATCTATAAAACAGAAGCAGTAACCCCTGCCATCTTCTTTCCATGCATTTGACCCTATTGAGTTTTCATCTCCTTCTTCCCCCACATAGACACTGGTACAGAGAGGAACAGACCAGAACTCACCTCTCAAGCATTTCCCTCCTCCCACCTTGGCTACTCTTCTTTTCCTCAACTCTTAGATCTGGACATCTTCTCCTTCCTAGCAAAATATTTTCCTTTCTTTTTTTAAAAATATAAAGTTTCCTTTTCATCTCTAAAATCAAACTAAACATTTTGTGTAAATACCTACACCTGGACAGATACAATCCAGAATGTTTTTCAAAGGTAAGGAAGATGAAAGATTTTTCAGAGTCCTGTACTACAGGATAAAATTACAGAATGTTTGCAATTTACAAATTCAGTGTTCTCTACCATCTCACTTCAGATGTTGAATAAAAATGTGTGACACATTTAAATGATAATCAAAACACTTGCTTCCATTCAAGAGATGAGAACATTTGATTTGTCTGTGCCAAGAAAAGGAAAAATATGAAATAATTGAGCCTATCTGTTATGGATGAAACTGTGTCCCCTCCAAAAATATGCGTTGAAGACCTAACCCCCAGTGCCTCAGAATGTGACCTGACTTGGAAGTAAGGTTATTGTAGATGCAACTGGTTAAGATGAGGTCATAATGGAACAGTGTAAGCTCCTAATCCACTATGACTATATTCTTACTAAACAAATGCCGTATGAAGAGAGAAGCACACAGGGAAAATACCACACAGACACAAAGGCAGAGATAAGCATGACACACTGGACTTCCCTGGTGGTGCAATGGGTAAGAAAACGGCTGCTAATGCAGGGGACATGGGTTCCATCCCTGGTCTGGGAAGATTCCAGATGCTGTGGAGCAACCAAGCCCGTGCACCATCACGACTGAGGACATGCTCTAGAGCCTGGGAACTGCAATTACTGAAGCCTGCGTGCGCTACAGCCCATGCTCTGCAGAAGAGAAGCTACAGCAATGAGGAGTGTGTGCACCACAGCTAGAAAGTACCCCCAACTCGCCACAGCTAGAGAAAGCCTGTGTAGAGCAATGAAGACTCCGCACAGCCAAAAATAAATAAATAAAATTTAAAACACACACAGGAAAAAAACAAAAAGCATTATCCCTTAAAAAAAAAAAAAAAACAGACACGTCTATAAGCCAAGTAACACACCAAAAATTGACAACAAACCACCAGAAGTTAGAAGAGAGACACTGAATAGATTCTCCTTCATAGATGCACAGACACTTTGATCTTGGACTTCTAGCCTCCAGAACCGTGAGACAAATTCATGCTGTTTAAGCCACCTAGTCTGTGGTACTTTGTTTCAGCACCCATAATAAACTAACAGACCCATTTGTACTTCAGATTCTACTGGTATGGACTTTAAAAAGCCATACACGAAAATCATAATGACCCTAAATATTTGTAAGCAAATAAAGTCTGACTCAGATGAGTTTAGAGTTATAAGCTAGATTTTTTTACATGATACTTAAAACTAGCTATGCCTGATTCTTGTCACCAAGCCTGGATTCCTTACTAAGTCATATGACTTTCTCTGAGTAACTTCTAATCCTATGAGGGGCTTGACAAGAATGCAAGATGTTGCAACACCATTTCTTCCATGGTTAAATATCACCTTTTCACATCAGACCAAGCAACTATTCCACTAGAAGGGAAGAAATAATTTCTCAGAACCAATTCTGTGGCACTAAAATAAGGAGTCATATAAAAAAAAAAACAAAAAAAACAACTGCTTCTAAGAGTCTTTTAAATCAAGGAGTTTTTCTGAGAAAAATAAACTTCCCTTACATAGATGTGCTTTTATTTTCAAAGCCTACTTAGAACCCTAAGATTTTTAAATGGATTCATTTGTTCCTAATTTCTTGATCACTTATATTAAAAGCACTATTAGCCCCATTATGCATTCTGTGTGTGTCAGGGGTGGAGGAGTAAGAAGCAGAACAAAATTGAGGGAAGATGCCTTTCTACAAGGATGAAGTGAGGATTGAGGGAGAAGGACTTCTCAGAGGCAGAATCTGAGTTAGATCTTGAATGAGTTACTGTTTTAATTATTCCTTCAATGATTAATAAATATCCACTTAATAATAATACTACAAAGCTACAGTAATCAAAACAGTATGGTACTAGTACAGAAACAGATGTATAGATCAATGGAACAGAGTAGACAGTCCAGAAATAAACCTATGCACTTATGGTCAATTAATCTATGACAAAGGAGGCAAGAAAAGCCAGTCTCCTCAATAAGTGATGCTGGAAAAACTAGATGTGACATGTAAATCAATAAAATCAGAACACATCCTTGAAACATAGAAAAAAGAAACTCAAAATGGATTCAAAGATCTAAATGTAAGAGCTGAACCATAAAATTCCTAGAAGAACATTCCTAGCCAGAACATTCTTCAACATAACTCATAGCAATATGTTTTTGAATCTGTTTCCCAAGAGAAAATGGCAACCCACTCCAGTATTCTTGCCTGTGAATCCTAGGGACGGGGGAGCCTATTGGGCTGCCATCGATGGGATCGCACAGAGTCAGACATGCCCGAAGTGACTTAGCAGCAGCCCAAGACAAAAGAAAAATAAGCAAAACTAAACAAATGAGGTCTGATTAAACTTGAAAGTTTTTGCACAGTCAAGGAAACTGTCAATAAAACAAAAATACAACCTACTGATTGGGAGGTTATTTGCAACTAACATGACCAAGGAGTTAATATCCAAAATACATAAATAGCTCATATAATTCAATATAAAACAATTTTTTAAATGGGTAGAAGATCTGAATAGACATTTTTCCAAAGGAGATACACAGATAGCCAACAGGCATATGAAAAGATACTCAGCATCACTAATTATCAAAGAAATGTGAATCAAACCATATTAAAATTATAACCTCACAACAGTCAAAATGACTATCATCAAAAAGTCAACAAATAAATGTTTGAGAAGAGAAAATGGAACCCTAACGCATCATGTGAAATGCCACCCTGGATGAAGCGCAAGCGGGAATCAAGACTGCTGGGAGAAATATCAATAACCTCAGACATGCAGATGACTCTACCCTAATGGCAGAAAGCAAAGGGGAAACTAAAGAGTCTCTTGATAAAGGTGAAAGAGGAGAGTGAAAAAGACTGAAACTCAACACTAAAAAACTGAATATCGTGGCATCCGGTCCCATCACTTCATTGCAAATAGGGAAAAAAATGGAAAGTGACAGACTTTATTTTCTTGGACTCCAAAATCCCTGAGGACTGTGACTGCAGCCATGAAATTAAAAGACGCTTGCTCCTTGGAAGAAAAGCCATGACACCTAGACAGCATTTTTAAAAAGCAGATACATCATTTTGCTGACAAAGGTCCATATAGTCAAAACTATGGTTTTCCCGTAGTTATGTAGGGATGTGAGAGCTGGACCATAAAGAAGGCTAAGTGCTGGAGAATTGATGCTTTCAAACTGTGGTGCTGGAGAAGACTCTTCAGAGTCCCTTGGACAGTAAGGAAATAAAATCAGTCAAACCTAAAGGAAATCAACTTTAAATATTCAATGGAAGGACTGATGCTAAAACTCCAATACTATGGTCACCAGAGGGAAAGAGCTGACTCACTGGAAAAGACCTTGGGGTTGGGAAAGATTGAAGTCAGGAGAAGAGGGGACTACAGAGGATGAAATGGTTGGATGGCATTACAAACTCAATGCACATGAGTTTCAGCAAACTCCAAGACAGTGAAGGACAAGGAAGCCTGGCAAGCTGCAGTCCATGGGAATCACAAAGAGTTGGACAGGACTGAGTGACTGAACGACAGTACGCTATTGGTGAGATTGTAAATGGTTGCAGCCAATATGGAAAACAGTATGGAGGCTTCTCAAAAAAACGAACAATAGAATACCATATGACCCAGTAATTCTCCTGCTGGATATACATTTAAAGAAAACAAAAACACTAATCTGAAAAGATACTTGTACCCCAATGATCACATGATCACTATTTAGAAAAATCAACATATGGAAGTAACCTAAGTGTCCACTAACAGATGAACAGATAAAGAATATATGATGGATATACAATGGAATATTACTCAACCATAAAAAAGAATGAA
Organism: Aepyceros melampus; assembly: GCA_006408695.1. Taxonomy (NCBI): domain Eukaryota; kingdom Metazoa; phylum Chordata; class Mammalia; order Artiodactyla; family Bovidae; genus Aepyceros; species Aepyceros melampus. The sequence goes on from SJXQ01005237.1 coordinate 409,067, forward strand.
ATTCTGCAATTAGCAAGAATGTGGATGGACCTAGAAAGTATTATGCTTTGTGAAATAAGTAAGACAGAGAAAGACAAATACTCTCTGCCAAATAGGAAAAGGAGTACATCAAGGCTGTATATTGTCACCCTACTTATTTATGCAGAGTACATCATGAGAAACGCTGGGCTGGAAGAAGCACAAGCTGGAATCAAGATTGCCGGGGGAAATATCAATAACCTCAGATATGCAGATGACACCGCCCTTATGGCAGAAAGTGAAGAGGAACTAAAAAGCCTCTTGATGAAAATGAAAGTGGAGAGTGAAAAGTTGGCTTAAAGCTCAACATTCAGAAAACGAAGATCATGGCATCTGGTCCCATCACTTCATGGGAAATAGATGGGGAAACAGTGGAAACAGTGTCAGACTTTATTTTTGGGGGGCTCCAGAATCACTGCAGATGGTGAAAGACGCTTACTCCTTGGAAGGAAAGTTATCACCAACCTAGATAGCATATTGAAAAGCAGAGACATTACTTTGCCAACAAAGGTCCATCTAGTCAAGGCTATGGTTTTTCCAGTGGTCATGTATGGATGTGAGAGTTGGACTGTGAAGAAAGCTGAGCACCGAAGAATTGATGCTTTTGAACTGTGGTGTTGGGGAAGACTTGAGAGTCCCTTGGACTGTAAAGGAGATCCAACCAGTCCATTCTAAGGGAGATCAGTCCTGGGTGTTCTTTGGAAGGACTGATGCTAAAGCTGAAACTCCAATATTTTGGGCACCTGATGCGAAGAGTTGACTCATTGGAAAAGACTCTGATGCTGGGAGGGATTGGGGGCAGGAGGAGAAGGGGACGGCAGAGGATGAGATGGCTGGATGGCATCACCGACTCGATGAACCTGAGTTTGGGTAAACTCTGGGAGTTGGTGATGGACAGGGAGGCCTGGCGTGCTGTGATTCATGGGGTTGCAAAGAGTCGGACATGACTGAGCGACTGAACTGAACTGACTAATGGTGGTCAAGATGGCAAGACACATATAGACTACGGATATATTTTAGAGATAAAAACAAAAGGACTTAGATTGGATGTGGTTGTCAAAAGGAAAACGTCCAGAGTAACTCCCAGGTTTCTGGCCCAAGAACCTCACGAGGTAGAGGAGCTGGTTCCTAGAACAGGAAAACCAGGAGGAATAGGGTTAAATACGTTAAATTTGAGATGCTTGTGATACACCTATGTGGTTAGGGGTCTAAGTTGAATATATAAGCCTGGAGAATAGAGGAGAGTAAGGACAAAAGACATAAATTTGAGAATCACTGATATTTTGTTATTTAGGGTCATTGGTTTAGGAAGTTCATTGGAGAGAGGAGGGGAAGGAAGAAAACTGAGCTCCTAAGATTCAGGCCTCAGGAACTCCAACATTTAAAGACACAGAGAAAGGGCCTTCCCTGGCAGTCCAGTGGTTAAGACTTTGACTTCCAATGCAGGGGGTGTGGGTTTGATCCCTGGTCAGAGAGCTGGAATCCCACATGCCTCACAGCCAAAAGGGGCCAAAACATAAAGCAGAAACAATATTGCAACAAATAAAGACTTTGGAAATGGTCCATATCAAAAAAAAGAGAGAAAATCTTTAAAAAACAAATTAAAAAAAAAATACAGAGATGAACAACAGAGAGCAAAGGAAACTTTGAAGAAGCAGCCAGGAAATTGGGGGGGGGGAACAAAAATGAGTAGTTTCCATTTTAGAAAAAGGGAACAGACTGTACAAAGGTCCAGAAATAAATTACACCTCAGTGTGTTGTGAGAACTGTAAATAGTGGAAAACAAAACATAATCAGATACACATTTTTTTTTTTCTTAATCATCTTTGGGTAGTGCAGACAGAAACAGAGAAGGGCAAGACCAGACGGGTGGAGATACTTAGCCTTCTTGATAAACAAAGTCTTTACAAAAAGGCTTTCATCTGAGTGTCTTTCATAAAAAGTGATTTTACAAAAACGCAAGATGATATAATACTACTTCTTACAGAGAGACTATTTTCATCATTGGTCAAAATAATTCCTCCACTAAGAGTGGAGAAACTGATTTCTCTGGTTCCCTTTGTGGTCAATAATCTGCTGTTCTATAAGTGTGTATGCATACCTGTATGGGCATGCACTCACACACACACACACACACACGAGAGGTGCATTTCCAAGAGATCACTTTCTCACTGAAGGAAATAATCTTATTTCCAATTTCTTTTGCAACTCATGTGGAACGTTTCCTGAGGCAGAAATGTGCTAGCGGATGTGTGGGTCTGGAACTGGGGGAGAGGATGGTGACAAAGCCATCAGCACATGAAGTCACAGGAGGTGCCATGGCCACAGGTAGACCCTAAGTAGCGCTGAAAGTGAGAAGATGCCCCGGAAGAGAACAGATAACAGATAACAACAACAGACAAGGTGCAGGAACAAAAAAGAGGTGGGCTCCCCTGGTGGCTCAGTGGTAAAGAATCCACCTGCCAAGCAGGAGATGCAGGTTTGAACACTGGGTCAAGAAGATCCCCTGGAGAAGAAAATGGCAACCCACTCTAGTACTCTTGTGTGAAAAATCCCACGCAGAGAGGAGCCTGGTGGGTTACAGTCCATGGGGTTGCAAAAGAGTCAGACACAACTTAGTGACTAAACAATAACAGAAAAAGGAGTACTCACAAAGAAAGCTCAGAACTTACTTTTGTTAATATTTCAAAATACAGAGTAAGTTTTTACTGAATCTTTAATACTACTTCTATGATGACCAGATCTGTCTTGGAAACTAATCTTTTGCCTAAAATATCATGTTAGAGACTCATGCCACACTTCTCAAAGTTTTCTTCCCCCTGCTCCTACCTGCCCAATCATTACTGTATTTACAAGCAGAATTTGCATTTTGGGATTTGAGGACAAAACCAATAAGGTACATATGGTATATAAGACTGACACAACTAATCAACTAAAGGAAACAAAAAATTCAAAGACCTGACCTTGAAAAAATGAATTCAATATAATTAATTTTAAAAGGTCTTAAAAATAATGGCTTACCAACATGAGATTCATTTATAAGAAACCAGACACCTACATTGAAGAAGCTTCTTGCCCAAATTAGAGAACTGATAAAAAGCATAAGTCATAACACATAAGAAGCATAATCTATTTATACGGGCCAATGTGGTTTCAATAGAGTAAAATCTGATCTCAATAATCCAAGTGAATTCTTTGAATCAGTCAATAAGAATAGGGTCAAAGCCATTCATACTTTCTCACTAGAAAATCCTGCACCAAAGAGGTCATTTTGCAGAATAAAAAGTAGTGGGAGTGGAAAATCCTCTGAAACTTGAAACACCTGGCCCTGAATTTATGAACTGTGATTGCGCGAGAATTAAAATAGACTAAAAATATAAAATATATATATATTTATAAAAATATAAAGGGATTCAAGAGAATTCATGGATGACTGACAAATAATGGGCACTTGAAAAACTTAGGGAAACCCACCTTACATCGTGCTGAATTCCCTTGTCACCAATAATTTTTCTATGATCTCACGATAGAAGAAAACTAAGCCCTAAACTAACCTTTGGTTGCCAATGTCAGAGACAGAATATTAGCCTGGATAAAGAACTGACATGATCAGCCTGGCACCTAATGATAGTATTAAAACAACAATGACTATACAGCTGAACAACTTACTAATCAGCTAATGATTTTCTCTAGGTATTTGGAATAGGTTGCAAGTGCAATTAAGATTTAACTGGAATTCTTCTGAAGTCAGTTTTAATTGATTAGACAGCTTAAAGTTTTAAAACTATGACCTAAAATAAAAAAGGCAAAAGAAGAAGCTTTGTGTGCTTGTTTTCAGCTATATATGCTTTAGGATGGTCTAATGTTCATACTTGAAAGCACTGGAGCTCAATGCATGGTGGAATGCTTTCTCTCAGCCTTTCTGGAAAGGGAGGATCCCAGAAAGAATATGATCAGCCCACAAGGAACATACAACATGATCTACTGAATTCATCTCAAATTAATCCTCTCTATACAAAACAAGTTTAACAACAGAAATGAAAATTTTCATTTACATGAAAAAGTCTGCTAGTAAGTCTGTTTCTGCTGAATGTTTCAACCAATCAAAAAAAAAGTAAGAACGGTGTGGCTGCTTAGCCAGAAGGCAATGCTTCTTATACTGCTGTCCACAGACTGCCTGCTCTTGTTCCATGAAGCATTTTTATCTCATACAAATGCTGGTCCAAAGCAGAGACTTCCATTTCCAGAATTTCATCTCTACCTAGTCAGTTTTCACTACCTGAAGGTCTTTATGGTCAAGAAAAGAAATTGTAATAACCCACTAAAACCTGAAGTGATTTAGTAATTATCATCATCAAAACAGTATTTTAAAGCCATGACCAACAGTGACAACATCTGCTGCTGCTACTGCTGCTGCCAAGTCGCTTCAGTCGTGTCCGACTCTGTGCAACCCCGTAGATGGCAGCCCACCAGGCTCCCCCGTCCCTGGGATTCTCCAGGCAAGAACACTGGAGTGGGTTGCCATTTCCCTCTCCAATGCATGAAAGTGAAGAGTGAAAGTGAAGTCACTCAGTCCTGTCCGACTCTTAGTGACCCCATGGACTGCAGCCCACCAGGCTCCTCCGTCCATGGGATTTTCCAGGCAAGAGTACTGGAGTGGGGTGCCATTGTCTTCTCCAACAACATCTGCTATCCTTTACCAAAGATGGCTATTTACTAAGCCAGCATAAAATGCAGCCATGAGTGAGGCTGTCGTTGAAAAGAGCCAATGCACATAAAGCCCCTAGCGCAGTGCTTGCTACATGATAAAGAGCTCAAAAATGGCAGTTAGGATTACTGTCTTATTCTGTTCCTTACAGCAGCCCTGTGAGAAGGTATTGTACTACTGCAAAGGTGAGAACGCGGTGTGCCGGGGCTGATGGGCTATGGCCTTAGTGAGACTGACTCAGCTGACAGAGCCCACTCATACAGCACCAGCACCACCCCCTCTCTGCTCAGTCCATCTGGGAAGCTGTTCAGGATGGAGTCAATGCTGATCTTACCTTTAGGCTCTAACCAGTTGTGAAACATTGAGCAAGTTATTGAAACTCTCTGAATCTCTTTACTCATCTCAAGGATCTACCTCAGAAGATGATTTAAATAATAAATACCGGATCAGAGCAAAAGCACAGTAGATAACAGCATTCAGTCATTCAGTCAACATTCCTGGGACTCCTACTAAGTGAGAGGCACAGGTCACAGCTCCCAAATCTATCTGCATGTGAGAATCATCTAGGGAGCTTTTAAAAATTCCAACTTCTAGGCCACGCTAATAAGTCACAATATGTGAGGGCAGGATACAGGTGTAAGTATTTCGAAGCTTCCCAGATGACTTCAATGTGCAGACAAGCTTGGAGACACTATGCTTAGGCACTACACTCACCTACCTTTCCTGAAAGCTCTCCTAAGTTTACTCATTGTACTCTCTTAAACATCTCACACCTAAGCCCTCTTTCAGATTCCTACTGCTCCTTCTCTAGCTCAGGTTCTCAGAACCTGTCCGTGAACTTGCTAACTTGTCCCCTACCCGTCACTACTTTCTCCATCCCCCTACACCCACCAGCTCTGATCCATCACTCCTGTGTGCAGAACCACTGGATTAACTTCCTCTGGCTACTAGCTCCTCAGCCCAGCCTGCAAAGCCCTCAACAAAAGGCAGTGCCCCATCTTCCCAGTCCCTCTCTCCCTACACCCTATGCTACTGATGATCCAAACCAACTGATTACCTCACTCTCCCCAGGTAGATCCCATGTCTTTCAACTGCAAAGACTCATTCTTGGGAACAAGGAAAAAATCCTCATTATATTAGACAGTCTAACACCAGCTACAAAGTGACACCTTCCCCAAATGAGAATGGTGTTCTTATAAATCATGGAGACCTTGGTTTTAAGGAGGCTGACGTACCTTTAATTTCATAATTTTATATAATTTCAGATGAAACCAAAAAAAGAATTCCTTTTACCTTAATTTAAGGAGCGGCTGGGTCACCCACTTCTTTAACTTGCGTCTCCCAAATGAAGTTTTAGTATGGTCTAAAACCCAAAATAAACTTCCTTTCGTTTTCATATCAGTCTAAAAAAGACCAGAAAGTATGTTTCATTAACTCAATGATTGTATTTGGACCAAAATTGCCAGTTGTTCATGTGCCCTGATTATTCCATATACCCCAATTATAATGTTACACATGCTTAGCTTTTATGCTCAAAACAGGAGTTCATACATTAGATGAATGAATGTGTGTGTGTATATGTATACACACACACACACACACACACACACATACACACACATTCTGTTTCCCAGGTGGCGCTAGTGGTAAAGAACCTGCCTGCCAATGTAGGAGATTTAAAAGACACAGGTTCAATCCCTGGGTCAGGAAGTCCTCTGGAGGAGGGCATGGCAACCTACTCCCGTATTCTTGCCTGGAGAATCCCATGGACAGAGGAGGCTGGTGGGCTAAGATCCACAGGGTTGCAAAGAGTCGGACACAACTGAAGCAACTTAGCACACACACACACACACACGTGCACACATCCATATAAACACACACAAAGTATTGACATTTTGCCTAAGAAAGATACAGTTTATGCGTAGTTTTTAACTAACAATTACTGAGAAGATGTTTTAAAACATCTGTCCTAAACACCTTAAAAATATAACTGCATCCTTTCCTGCCTTAGGAAAGCACAGTGAAAATAATTTCATGTTCCTTTGGCAATTCAGTATCTCCCACCACCTAAGAGCTGCCATTCCAAAGACAGATAATCTCATGACAACACTCTCTCTTAAGGAAAGACGTGAACGTGCACTGCACTCTAGGACTATACCCTGGAGGGTTTGATTTTAGCCTGTTTCATTAAATCCTTAGCAAAAATTTATCTATGCTTTGTTACTTTAAAGTTAAACCATTGAAAAAATTTACAATTAACTAGAGATTGTATTTAATTTTAACCAAGGTTTCACTGTAATACAAAATGTCTATTAGTAGGTTTGTTTTATTTGGAACACAGAGTTACAATTTTCATCTGATTTTTTTTTTGCTTTTTCCTTTCCTTCATATTAACAAACAGGTACTTATAGAACACCTCCCATGTGCTCAGTAGAATGACTGGCAAAGGTATATTAAGACATGGTCCCTCCCTCAGGGCACTTATATCCAAGTGTGGGAGGAAAGACTCCTAATGAGGACACGATGTCATCCGGCAGAAGTCAACTATAAAAGGTGTGCTACAACCTCTCCAGACCTCAGGAGTTTAAAGCAGAGCACACATGGGAACGACAGTGGTCATGGAAGGTTCCCTGAGGACGGGCTGGGCACGCAGAGCTGACCTATGAGGGGAATCCACATAGGTGACTGCACCATCCCATCCTGAGACAAAAGCCCAACTGCTGGGACCACAGTAAGGGTCCCAGGAAGAGCATGGAGCACTGGAGAAGCACACTCAGACAGGAGAGGGACAGGTGGGGGAGACCAGAGGCCTGTTCCACCTTTGCTCTCTGCTAGTTAGACCTCTCCTCATGACCCTTTTCCACTGATCCATGGTAAAGGAGGAGAAAGCTGAAGTGCAAAGACAAGCAGAAGATGTTAATTCTCAGCTTCCACTTCTACAAAGGCCCGAGTCCTAATAAAGAAAGGGATTTTTAAAGGGTATTTTGATGATGGATGATTTTTGCTTAGGACTTTGATTTTGGAACTGACGCCACTGTGATAGGATCCAAACAGGAAGGATGTGGAAGAAGTAAGGAAATCTTGGAATGCTGGGGCTGCATCTGGAGGCTCTGACTGTGGGCGCTACTCCTACCACTTGTTTCCTATCTTGGGGGATGTATATAGCGTTGAAGAGAAAGACTTGCAGGAAAGATGTGCATATTCCAAATAACAGAATGATATGATAAAAATGCTCATGCATAACGGGAAGGCTGACTTCAGTATATAAGGACCGCCTGGCAGAGGGAGAAACCTGAATGAGAGAAATTAGACAGTAATATACAAATCCAAGAGTCAGGAGAGTGAATTCAGCATTTATTTTAGTTCACAGCAATAGCAGCGATTTATAGCAGATGGTTCAGCTCTTTCACTACGTACTCAAATGACTCGGAACTACCTTATATTTTTGTGACTTTATGTTATAACATTATTTTTACAATATAGTAGCTCACTCTTTCACATGATAATTTATGAATAAAAGCAATAATTTTAATATCTTCATTATCCTTCACATTCATCAATAAAGGACAAGTAAGCAATGATGAAAGTTTGTGAAATGAAATATTATGTATCTTACAGTTAAATGGAATATCAGAGAAACTTGTTTTATACACTGGACAATTAAGTAAGGCTATGGACATTTTAACAAAAAGTTATGTAGAAAACAAACATATGTAGAAAAACATAACCAAGCAGATCAAAAAAAAAAATCCACTTATATTAATTTCTAAAGATGATACCTTTCCAAAGAAATATTTAATATAGAAATTACCAGGACAGCCATATTGCTTCAATCATTAAAAAGCAAGCTCCAAAGCTCCCAATGTAATCCCCAAATAAGTATTCCATGTATTTGATTTTCCAAAAAGTGAGCAGTACAATTACCAAGAGATGTGAGGTAGACCAGCCAGCTGAAGACAATACTGTTTCACATGCACTACTAAGAATAGACTGCTGCTTCATCCCAAATTTCTTTTCAAAACCATTTTGAATCAAATAGCCCTTATGTTTGCCTGACCTGATTCTGAAGGATTTCCAGGTTCCTTAATGTTGTTCCATTAATTGTCATAAATTCCATTTCACCTGACAACTGTTTAAAATTCCTGTAAAGGAATGAAATAAAAATCATGAGGCAAGTGTATAAAGAAACAGAAAAACAAATTCAGCCGTTAGAAATATTCCAATAACATTACAACAAAAGTTTTAGCTCTCTGATAGGAAATCAAACCAAAAAAAGCCAGAAGAATATTCATTAAAAGATTGTCTTCCATCAGTGCTGGTGCTTTTAGGTAAACTGATATGAAAAGACAGCCGTTCTCACACCAAAAACTAAAACAAGGAAGGGAAGTAATGGTATTAACAGCCTTTTAGTTTTTTAATTTCCAGTAATAGAATCAAGCATAGTCTTTTAGTATCGGGAAAGCAAGTGGGGGTCTCTTCAGGAAAAGCTATGCAATTTGCTAGAAAAATATGTCAAGGTGTTTTAAAATGTCCTCCCTGTTCTTTGGCATGAGATCATCTTGATAAACACTTTTAAAACTTTTAATCAACATTCTGATACATGCAAATGTTATTTATTCTATAATGAAGACCACATATTCATGTAGCTAATGTTTTAGTAGAGTCTAAACTGAAAAAGTAGAAATTATTTCTTTAAGTTCAAAGAATTCACATTCTCGTTATGCCCCTCTAAGTACCCCAAACTAGATTAAAAGTTCAGTAAATTTCAAATAAGCTTAGTATTGAGTTCAATGTGATTACTAAATGCATGCACAATTCAAACTGCATCCTTGTTAGTCTTTCCTGTTAAAAAATATATTAATCAATGCATTACTAATTCAATAATTAATTTCCTTTATAAGTCAGTCCTTTGACATTTCTATCCACAGCACTTATAGACTTGATGGCTCATTTTTCAAAGTAAGGAAAATAACAGCAGGTCACTAAGCTATTTTGAGGGAAAGCATGAATGTTTGCATCATAAAACCAATCCCACTCATCATGGCCCTAATAAGATAGAAATAAAATCCAGTTTCCCAAGCCAGTGATGGAAGAAAGCCTTCATCTAGGAATCTAGAGCCTAGAATCATGGCCAAGGAGCCAGTGTTCACTGAGAGATGCCTTGACTTCTAGATGACTCCCACAACTAAGGCCCAGAGCCCTGAAAAAGAAATAACTTGCAGCATATTAGGAACACTACCTAGTGACTGAACATTGTCCTTTGGCAGTGTAATATAACTGTGACAGGTTTACCTAGCTTCCAAAAGATGACTTGTTAAAGATTTTCAGAGGGAAGCAACTCCAGCACTGATAGCAGGCATGTGCGGCCAGTCTCTCCTTCTTGTAACTGTTAATCTGCCTTGCATTACAGAAATTTATGTTCTTCGGTGATCCTTATTAATAGATCTAAGCTCCTTGGAGGCATGGGTTATTTATGCCTTACACATTTTGCAGCACCTGCAGAGCCTAGCAGAAAGCAGATGCTCAGCACAGGTCTGTCATCTTTCGATGGGGAGGCCAGTTTGGGTTTCTTTGTTTTCCTTTGAGTCATAAAGCCCAGAAATCTATGTGAAACATCCAGAGACAATAATAAAATGTAAAACATTATTTTTAGGAAGAAACAATTGGGCAGTGATTTGCTATACAACTGACAGATGTTCATACTCCTTCATGGTAAAAAATAGCTGGAAGTACTGCTAGCCTGGCCTCTGAGCTGGTATCCAACCAGGTCTCATAGGTTTAAATAAAGTCATTTACTTTCCCTCTCCCAACAGGTTTAAACTACATCCTAGGGGTGATTAATGAACACTTGAGTACCTTAACGTATTATTGACCAGAGATGTATTAATGCCACAGGCATGAGTATCGACAAAAATGCCCCCATCAATAAAATGTTAATCATTCTCAGACACTGAAGGATGCTTAGCTGGCGTCAGGAACCCACAATCCAGCAGCACTGACATCTGCACTGATCTTAATAAAAGAGATCGACCACCAGGAATATTAAGTTAAACCAAATCCTATGGCACAATAATTACCAAACAACTAAAAGAACTCTGCTTCCAGGTTTACCATGTTTGGATGTTAAAGGACTCCGGATGCGACTCTTCCTTACAAATACAAAAGAAATTTCCTCTGTTAGTGCCTATTTTCAATAGGAATTAAATATATATTTTTGAACTGAGGGTTGTATCTGCCAGCATTCCCTAGGAATTTGACAGGAATGATGACTGATTAAGCAACTCTAAATTATTTATGCTTTTGGAAGAAACCAACTTTGATATGCTTTGAAATAAACCTTATAAACAAGCCCTGGCTAGCATTCACGTTGTGTGAACTTCAACAGAAATCTTCCCAGTAACATGGGAAAGTACTTCATTAATATTTCAGACAACAATAATACATAGGATCCTGCTTCTCCCCCTCAAGTTTTATTATGGGAGAAAAACATTCCTGCTACAAATTGCCAAAGAAGTTTAGGATTCCACATCACTCCTATTTCAACTTTTAAAAAAATGAAAACCAATCTTTCTGATTCAGATAAAGGCAGCAAAGGTGCAGATTTTATGTGAAAGATCAATCTCTTACAAAGATTCTATTTAAATACTGTTAATATTATTTGAAAATGAAAACAGAAAAAAAACAAACCTACCATACGCACCATCTTACATATGAAATCCATAGTATAAAATAATTCTCTATATAGTTTTCAGAGTCCATACATTCACTATTAGTCTAATTTTTGGTTGTTAACTTATAAATTAGAAATTATATCATATTACAATATTGTTTTATTGTAAATTCACTTCTAATTTATTTGCAATTAAAATGAATATCTTTGTATTCCTAAATGCTACCAGTAAGCATATTAGAGAAGAAAATAATAAGAAAGATGACTAACAGATCCCCAAGGATTCACTAGAATACACAGTACTCAGCATACTGTCATATAGCTATGATTCATTGCAGTGAAAGGATACAAAGCAAAATCAGAAAAGCGAAAAGGTACACAAGGCAAAGCCTGGAGGAAACCAAGGGCAAGCTTCCAAGAGTCCTCCCTGGCAGAAACACACAGGATGCACTTAACTACCCCAGAGTGAGTTGTGGCAATATGTGTGACATGTTTACCAGAGAAGCTCATTGGAGACTCAGCACCCAGGATTTTTCACTGGGGGGCTGTTTTTACAAAGGCACCTGCTCCTGAGCAGGTGCCAAAATTACAGCTCTCAGAAGGTAAGTAGTTGTCCAATATGAACCATACTACGTGCAGAAACGGTTTAGGCACAGGGAGTCATTCTTACCAGAGAATGCTGGAGATCAGCCCCAAATGCAAGTCCCAGATGCCAGTCGAGTCAAGCTGGATGTAGGGTTTTCTAAGGATAAATGTCTCATCTGGCTTGCCATGTTAATCTGTTTTTTATATCAGTGTTATATTTATATTCTTTTGTGTTCCTTCTAGTTTACTCTTTATTCCTAAATTGATCTTTTCTGTACATATAGTTCATTCTTAAATCTTATCCATTTCAAAGCCTTTCTATTTCTTATCTATTCTCCTTTGTTCTTTCACATTTAGCATCATTTCCTTAACGTCATTTAGCTCATTTTGAAGTAGTAGATTATAGTTTTTATTTCATCTGTGAGCATGTCTTTCTAGTATGCATTTATTTTCTATAAGGATATTATCCTGTTCCCCATTCTTTTCTATCATAATTTTATATGAGATTTTCAATTTGGTTCTTTTCCCATTGCTAATTTTTAAGTGAAAATTTGTTGTCCATAAGTTTCAGGACGTAGACACTGTTTAGAAAGCTGCTGCTACTTTATACATCTCCCTCTTCTGTTCTTTTTGTGTGATATTTAATCATGGAATCTCACCTGCTTTTATTTATAAAAAGATTAAATGCATGAACATTGCTCTTTAGCCACAATTAGATAACTGAACACATTATATTACATATGCACACACACACACACACACATATATATATACATATACATATGTATATATTTGTGTGTGTTTGTGTGTGTATTTTAAATTGTTTTTCAGGCAGTTGAACATCAGACAGCATAGAACTGTGGTGCCTGAGGGAAGAAAAACAAAAAGAGATAAACACTAGGACTAACTTCTTGGAGAGACCGAGGAAAGTTGAAGCTGTGAGACAGAACGCCAGAGACGCGCACAGGGATGCAGAAGGCTGCACTCAAGCCTTTGGCCAAGCCCTGACCCTTAAATTGTGGAGGACGTCACATGAGGCCACAAGAACAGTAGGGTGAACAAGGACCAGGGTTCACATATGGCCTGGTATAGTTTGTTCTCTGACTAATGAGAATGCTGCTGCTGCTGCTGCTAAGTCACTTCAGTCGTGTCCGACTCTGCGACCCCATGGACGGCAGCCCGCCAGGCTCCACCGCCCCTGGGATTGTCCAGGCAAGAACACTGGAGTGGGTTGCCATTTCCTTCTCCAGTGCATGAAAGTGAGAGTGAAGTCACTCAGTCGTGTTCAACTCTTCATGATCCCATGGACTGCAGCCTACCCCAGGCTCCTCCGTCCATGGGATTTTCCAGGCAAGAGTACTGGAGTGGGTTGCCACTGCCTTCTCCAAATGAGAACAGAAATACCTCAAAATACTTGGGACACTGGGTAGAAGTCTCAGAAGTGCATTGCTTTAGGGGTGGGGTTAAAATAGACAAAGACAAAGACTTCCCAATCTTGGTACCTAATGATATTTTACTGAGACAGCTCCTATCTGTCCACTCCATCTCTGCAGAAGAGGAAGCAGCTTACTTACCCAGGATCAATATGATACAGGATAATTCTTCACAGACCAAAGGTAAGAGGCCAGTAAAGGTAGAATATGGAAAGGCAAGAAAATTACTCTATTACCCTTTTTTTTCCCACTAGCTTTTAAGCTAGCGCTTTCTTAGAAGGTCAATTGCCAGCTTTTAAATCTCTCAACTCTACAAAGTTAATCACTCTTTTAAAAAGCTGTCTATGTTAGTGGCTGTCCTCTTTATCTTCAACTTTATGGTCTGTGAAATAAGGACTGAAATCAAGAATAAGAAAGGTGATGAAGTTTTATGAACACTCTTAAATACTCCTTCTTAATACTACTTTAATATAAAGCACAGTTCTGTATTCAACACTAAAATACATTCAACAGCAATCATGAATACAAACTGACCTAATTCTTAAGCCTTCTATTAATTTTTTATGTCAACTAAAACTTTTAATACTCCTCAGCAACAATACCACACAGGTCACTCTTGCCCCAGAATACAGTATTCCACTGAGAGCAGGTAACTGAGTATAGTACTTACCAAATTTAATTTAAGAAATGTTTCTTAATATAACCCCACCCTTCTTAAAAATTTTCAGAAACCACTTACTTGGGTTTGGAAAGCACCTTTTCCAAGTTAAACTCTTTGAGGTATCTTATTATGGCAGCCAAAGAGCAAATCACAGGCTTCTCCAAGTTAATGATGTCAGAAAAACTTGGAGAATCTAAAAAACAGAATATATACCTTCATTAAAATTGTTACTCATCATTTTTTAAAACAAACATTAAATGAAATAAAATTTTGTTTATAATTATTGAAATAATCATTTAGACACTTAACTGCTAAACTTACCCTTTGAAAAAATACAGAAGATTATAAATACCTAGAGTATGAAAAAAGGGCAATTTTCTCATGGTGGATGAACCTTCTTTCAAAAGCAAGGGAGCGAGTATTTTCAAAGTGTAGAACGCTCACCTGCTTTGATCCAGAAGTACTCCAAAACGCTTGTTAAAGATGTGTATATAAGGAAGTGAGTTGAAAAAATCTTTCATAGTAGTAAAAAATTACAAAAACCTAATTGAACATCAGTAAGGCAATGGCACCCCACTCCAGTACTCTTGCCTGGAAAATGCCATGGACGGAGGAGCCTGGTAGGCTGCAGTCCATGGGGTCGCTAAGAGTTGGACACAACTGAGCGACTTCACTTTCACTTTTCACTTTCATGCATTGGAGAAGGAAATGGCAACCCACTCCAGTGTTCTTGCGTGGAGAATCCCAGGGACAGGGGAGCCTGGTGGGCTGCCGTCTATGAGGTTGCACAGAGTTGGACACAACTGAAGCGACTTAGCAGCAGCAGCAAGGTATTATTAATAGATAAATAAATTTCAGTACCTCTAGATTGGTATGCACCTGCTACTGGGAAGGACTTTCCCATTAGCTTTCCATCTGGTCTCCCACCTTTATCCCTGTGCCCTATAGAGTATTCTTAACAGAACAGGCAGAGGAATCCTTTTTAAAACATACATCATATCATTAGATTACTCTGCTTTCAAATCCTGCAACATCTCTCAACTCACTGAGAGATGTGGCTCAAGTTCATAAGGATCTAAAAGTCCCTATAAACCTGCTCTCCATCTCCTTTTATCTCTGAGCTTACCTCCTAATAGTCTCTTCCTTAGTTACTCTGTACCAGCACCCAGGCCCCCTGACATTCTTTAAACACACCAGGCACTTACATATGCTGTACTTAGTGTTGTTTCTGCCTGAAAAACTGTTTCTTTGCTCATCCATGTGGTTTTCCCCCTTATCCCCTCTAATCTTTGTTCCATCTTCATTCAACTGCCATTTTCTCAGTGTGGTCTTCCCTCACCACTACATTTAAAAATTCACCTCTTCCCTGTCTTTCTTCTTTTTAAAATCTGTTTATTTAGTTTTGGCTGTGCTGCGTCTTTGCTGCTGCGTGGGCTTTTTCTCTAGTTGCTGCAAGCAGGGGCTACTCGTTGTCATGCACAGGCTTCTCAGCTGTGATGGCTTCTCTTATTGCTGAATACGAGCTCTAGGGTTGAGGCAAAATGGGCTTAGAAGCTGCGGTCCCAGATTCTGGAGCACAGGCTCCCTAGTTGTGGTGCGGGGGCTTAGTTGCTCTGAGGCATGTGGGATCTTCCCAGACCAGGGATCAAACTCGTAGGACCTGCACTGGCAGGTGGGTCCTTTACCACTGAGCTAGCAGGGAAGACCTTCCCTGCCTTTCTCTAAAGAACTCATCACCTTCAAACACTATTTTATTGCACACGTCCTCCCACTAGACTAAAAAACTCCAGAAGGGCAGGAATTTTTGTCTAATTTCTTAAAGTATAAACAATGCTTTTAATAGGCATTCAATAAAAATTAGTTGAAATAATAAATCAAAGTCATATTTAATAAAAATAAGGAATTCTGCATGTTCGTGTGTAGACCTGTACATCAAAAAATTCTTAAGAATTTGAAAGGAGGGACTTTTACCTTTTTCCTTATACACAACTATGTTTTGATCTCTTTTTTTGCAGTAGGTATTTAATACCTTTAGAAAAAATTATAAAATACTCTACAAATATGTAATATAAAATATATTACTTTCAACATAACATTTTGTAAAACAAGGTATAAATGAAGAATTAAGTCTTTTCTCTTCTACTGAGAATTTCATCTTTTGAATGCCCAGTTCTATTCCCCAGGAAACCTGATAAAGATGAAATGCCAATGTGCTATGAGGTAGCATTGCATATGGCGGAAATGACCTGAAATCAGGACATTGCATCCAGACTAGGAGAGGAATTACCTGATTCTAGAATTTTGGCCTTCCTTCAGTACACTGACTCTTTGAACTTGGTTTGTCCTTTGGAGAAATTCCAGCAGGAGCTGAGGTTTTCTATAGGGCAGATCCTGCATCCCCTGCTTTCTTTGCAGCTGAGTTGTCACTAGAGGACGCTGGGAAGTTCAGCGCCCATTGGCTCTATGGACTGCTGCAAAGACGGAGAGGACTCCTCCCACTAAAAGAAACGGTGCTGTGCCAGCAAACTGGATTTTCTGTCCTATGTGATTCTAGGTGAATTGGATGCCAAGAGTGGCTTATGTAGTTTCACGACTTAGTCTTGTCTTTAGTTGAGCATAATTCGATGACTCCGTGCCTTTGGCCAAGACACCATGAGATTAAAAAGGATGGGGGAAAAATGCCAATAAGACACTGATGCCTAAGAAGGAGCTGGGGAGCTTGGTCCAAGGGCGAAAGCTTTGCAACAGGATAAAAACGGATCTTAACGTAAGCTGGACTGGCAAGAATGAGGGGTGCAGACCAAATCAAACAGATACTTGGCTGAGGAAACGTGAATTAGACAAACAATGGATTCAACCTACTAAGACCCTGTCAATAATGTTCTGATATTTTAATTCCGGGCATTAATTTTTAGAAGTGCGAGCCTTCCTTAGGAGATTTATCCACACATTTTATAAAACTGCAAGGAAAATCATGGCCACCTTTTGAGGAAAGGAAGAAGGAAGATGACTCAGTAATTAACTTGTTACACTCCATGAATATGCCAAAAATATCACATTACTAAAATGGTCCTAACTACAAAAAGCAACTGCAGTTATGCCTCTGATAAGTGTAAGAACAGTGAACGCTTTCCTCTGCTTCTGCCAGTTGTTCATCAATAACTACCTAGCTTTCACTAGCCTTTAAGTCAAATTTGCACCTTTATCCAAATCTCAACTCAGTTACATTTGCAAACATATGGCTAACATGTATAAAACATTTACCTTTAATGCCGACTACATCTTTTGCATAAAATTCTGTAACCTCTTGGAAAGCATGGCTGTATTCAAAATACACATTCTTCATCCTTTCTACTCGAATTCTATCATCTCGCACACTGAAAGAAAAAAAACAAAAATTAAAAAAATAATTATACATAATCTTGAACTATCTGTATTCAGGCCCTGACCTGACCAAAATAAATACTCATTCATATTCTTCCCCAAGATGAAAAAAAAAAAAAGATCTAAGGTTTCCCTGTCAAAAGTCTACATTTCATAAAATACTATTACTTTAACTACTGGTATTTTATATCACCTCCACATAATGAGCACTCTAAACATATATTATCAAGAACTCATTAAAATTACAGTCAATTACTTTAATAAACACGAAAGAGAGAAAAACGGAAAAGCAATCAATTTAATTGCATCAGTTGTTTAAACCCACTAATAAGAGAACAGTATTTCTTTCCTCGAAAAGGCATCCTTGTGTGGTTGGTTCTGTGCTAAGTCCATTTCTTGTCCCAGAGCCTCCCCAGTCAAATTCAGTAAATTCCTCTTAGGTCAACTCCCACTCTTTACTTAAGTGGTTCTACACTTCTTTAAAAATAGGCATGTATGTATGTATATATGTTCATCTGAGTACATGAATGAAGTCATCAAATCACCATCCATGCTGATAGTACACTGTCTCATCCATTTCCGATTTTGCTTGACTCCCCCTTCCCCTCCGTCTTCTCCTTTCCTAATCACCTCACTCCCAATACTAACAGCCTAGGAGGAATCCTTTCTCATTTTTTTCATGATCATATGGTCATACACAAGTATGTCATACACATATGTACTCACACATACACACTGTTTCATAAAAATGGAGCGACTTTATACAGACTTTCCTGTATCTTGTTTTCTCTGCTAGGTAATAACTCTTGGAATTCCCTCCATATAAAGTGACCTAGATACAACTCATTCTTTCTAATGGCTAAAAAATATCTGAGAGTATGTAAAAGCCATAATTTATACAACCATTTCTTTACTATTGGTTGTTAACTTGATGTTAATATTTTGCCACATGTTACTTTAGAATATTTTTACCTAAAAAAATTATACATACAGATGTATCCTGCACACGTCCCTCTTCAGTCTTATTAATCTACCATCTTTAGAAGTAAATGCTACCATCAACTTGATGTATATCACCACCATGTATGTTTTTATATTTTACAACATATTTTAGTATCTTTACACAACACACTGCATTGTTTCATGTTTTAAATCTTATATTAGCAATACTTTATTATACATACACTTCTACAACTTGCTTTTGCACTCAGTACTATATTTCCAAGATTTGTACATTAAGCTGACAGGCTTCTTTTTATATTTTCAATTATTTCTTATATTTGAGTAGACTTTTAAGATTTGTCATTCAAATTTAATTAATCTGAATTTATTTGGGAGGATGGTGTGAAGTTGAAAATACACCTTTATTTTCCATATGATTATCAATTAATGACCAAGCACCATTTATAAAACATTCCATCTTTTACTACTGTTTTATAATGCTGCCTCCACATTTCTATATATGTGTGACACTGTTTCTAGCTTCTCTCCTAGTCTACTGATCTTTTTGTCTATCTCTGAATCAGGGCCATACTATTGTAATTTCCATGGCTTGGTATCAATATCTGTGGCAAGGCCCCCACCTTGTTTTTCAAGATTATCTTCATTACTCCTGGGCTTTTGATTTTCTTTAAAATTTTAGGTTCATTTTGTCAAGTTTCACAAAAATCTTACTGGGCTTTTGACTGGATTGCAATGAACTGATTTAGAGAGAAATGATATCTTAAAACAAATTAAGAGATCCCACTGTTAAAGATGGCATAAGATCTCTACTTATTCATGTCTTTTGTATCTAACAATATTGTTCCATTATTTTCTCCATATTATATGTATCTTTGGTTGTGCTCACTCTTAGATTAATAATACTACGAAGGGAATCTTTTCTTCTATTATATTTACTAAAAGCTTATCATTGGTGTACATGAACCCAAATTCTTATATGTAGCAACTATGCTAAACACTTTTTTCTTATATTTCTGTGTATATATTAATATCTCCCGTAATAGGAAATTTTCTATTTTTCATTTCTTTTCCCTATCTCATTATACTACTAGCTAAGACCTTCAGGGCTACGTTGAACAATGGTAATGCCAAGAGGCATCCTTAGTTTCTTACTGAAGCTAATGGGAATGCTTCCAAAGTTTCAACTCTTAAGTATGATATTTGCTGTGGGTTTTGGAGTAAATTACTTGTTAGCCAACAGTTTGGTAAGTTTCCCAGTTTTTGCAAAAAGAAAAAAATTAGTCATAAATGATTACTGAATCTACCTAATATTCTTTTTACAGGTGTTAAAATGATCATATGGTTTCCTCTCACTTAACTTCATATTATTCATACTTTATAATGCTGAATGAACCCTGCATTCCTGGAATATATTATACTTGTAATGATGCTCTGTATTGCTTAAATAAAGTTATAAACTTGATTTCTTAGTTTTTTTCCCCCCAGAATGTCTGTGCCAGCATACCTAGCTCCAAAGGCTTTTTCTGTTCTACTATAAAACTAGACAGGCATCAGCTGCTTCAGAAAGAAAGCCTAAAGGGAGGATTTTCCCCCATCTGTGGTGCTGAAGAGGATTTTTCCACCTTAATCCAACGGAGAGAGTATCAGACTAACTATTGCAAATCTCTTGTCAATTTTTATCTTCCTATAGACACCCTTAATACCTGAATTTTTAGAAGCCTGCTGCAAAGTTATTTAGCCACTCAAAGAGCAATGAGTGACCTTACATGAGTCCCACAGTGTTTCTGTACAAGTTCCTAGAGTGAACACACGAGGCAGCTGGTAACTCAATTACTGTTCTAATTAACATTTTGTTCAAGAAGCAGATAAGAATTTAGAAACCCATTAAATCTGATAAAAAATGACTTGTCAGTTATCCTTGAGGCTTTCCATGGAAGCATTACAAGAGTGTTAAATTCAACATTTTGCAATCTGTATGTTAAATACCCTCCTACATTTTTTCCCCCCACAAACTGGTTGGAGTTATATGTGAAATCTTTAATCTGTGGTTTCCTAGATTTTTTTCTTTTTATGGTAAAATCAAATCACTGTATCTTCGAAACAAAAGCCTTCCTGAAACACTGTATACATAAAGAGTAATATCCAGCCAGAGAATTTTGTCAAATTGGATATTAGTAAAATTTCTATATTCAACAGAGAACTGTTGATCTTGGTTTCTTCAAAATGCAGCCTACACCCAGGAAAGACCTGGGTGGGAAACACCAGCAACAAAAATTAAAAGCACAGGTGCCACACCCTTAATGTGTTAAATCTGAATTCAGCAGAAGCTGAGGGAGAGAAGGTATTTTCAGCAGCATTTTGGGGGTGATCCACAGGCAATGTGCAGACCACAAACACTCATCTATATGAAAAATATTGGTGACTATCACAGGACTAGAGTACAAAGTGGAAATGTAAATCTTCTCCAAAGGCAGTCCATGTTTTAGCTGCTCTATTAGAGGTAGGCAGTCAGTATCTATTCACCAAAAAAAACAGTAAGGAAGTCAACTATAGTCAAGTAATTGACACGGAACTTGAAAAAAGGTTTAAAAAAACAGAAACAAAAAAACATCTTCCCACCCTCTTAAGAGGCTGTTTGTGACCAGGGGTTGAAGCCTTCTGAATGGAAAAGAGGCCGCAGAAGCTATGTTCCTCCAGGGACCTGGGGAGGCAACCGTCCCTCTGGGCCAGATGGGAGGACTAATGTCAACAGGCGAGGAGTCTCAGGCATTACATGGGGTAGGCAAAGCTGGACTGTCTTAAGATTTCCAATTTTTAAAATTCCTTTTTGTATATTACATGCCTGTCAGTTGCCAAATATACTGTATTTGAAAAGTTAAGCGGTGATAAGACTCTCAACAAGTGCGGAGTCCATGCTAAAAAAGAGGGGGAGTTTTAGACTGAGGAACTTTTAAAGTCAACTTGGACGTAAAACTGGTAATTTTCTGGTGTTGAGTAACAGACTACCTACAAAGGTTTTGATAATGTAATTCTGACCAAATGTCAGCTTATCAATTTTATGATCTATGCTGACTTTGGAAACTGTCATTTTTATATATAAAAAAAAGCCTTGTTAAAGGCTGAATAATCTACTCTAGGAAAACTCAAGGCCTCTTCTGACAGTGTATTTACTGATACTAACAATACAGACTGAGTTCCAAGCTTGCTGAGTGATTAAATTCTGTCCTCTGAAAACAGAATGCAATAGAGGTTGAGACTAAATAAAACAGACCATGTAACATAGTTACGATGTCTCCATATTAGGATGAAATTCATTAATTTTATCACTGCTCATAATAGGGAACTTCATCACTTTCTTAAAAGACAGAGGGCATAATGTCAAATTATAAAGACAACCACTAAAACAAAAATATCCGAATAACCCCAGAAGAACAGCAAGGAAAACATACCACACAGTGAAAGATTCTTTGAAAGATATTTAAAAAAGAAAATTAAATACAGGTAAGCTAATATCACATATATCTGCCATGACAACAAATGTGAGTTAAACTCACCTATTTAAAGAAAATTAATCTCAGACTGGATTACAAGACAGAAAAACTTTTTAACACTACCAATAGGAACAAAATTTTAAATAATTCAGAAAGGGTAGAAATGGATAAGTGGGGAAAACTGCCCAGATGGATATATTAGGCTAATACAAATTTTTTTTTTAAAGCATGGGACAAGATTTTGCTATCAGACAAGGTAAAATTCAGGACAAAAAGCATTATAACAAGACAAAGAAAGCTACTTAAAGATAAAAAGGACAGGATAGAAGAAAAGCTTTTCATCCCATATTCTTTTAAGAATTTTAAATTTCTGAACCATTAGAATATACTACTTATTAAAAATTAAGTTGTTTATTAAGAAGAGAGAAAAAAAAAGGAAACTGGATTTACATAGGAGCTCTCGGAAGACATCTGTCCATCTCCCCGGACTTGATCCTTGGACGGCTAGGAGCTCAGGAGACAGAGTGGCTGCTGCCATCCTGCCACCTTGTGGAACACGGGCCGTCGGCCAACACCAGAGTGGGAGACAAAGGAGAGCTCCTAAACCCAGCCACGCCTAATTCCAGCCTGCCTTCAAGCTTTTCACTGAAGTGAACCAAGATGCTCATTTTCTACTTTTTAAAAATTCAGCAAGAACTCAGTAGAAAGCATAGGGTTTTAGAAAAGTCAAAAAGGAGTCTTTCACTGTCCAGAGAAGGATGCAGACACAGTCTCACAGAGAGCATCTTAAAGATGGCAACAAATGGAAGTGAGAAAAACCCAGTCTGATTTCAAGTGGTTAGGCTGTTTCAGCCCCAACTGAGAGGGAGACAGAGGTAAGTCAGAGATTCTAGAGAGCACGACGACCCCCCTTCCCCACCATGCAGAGAGAGAAGGACCCTTGCCAAGTTACTGCTGGGGGCTAGAAAGTAAAAGCAGGTTTAGGGCCAAGCCCCTGCAAGACTAGAAAGAGCTGAGGTAAACACTAGGACGTGGCCCCAGAGGCCAGGCCAGCTGGGGAGCAAGAGGAAGGACTGAGAATCTCCTCGCTCACTGTGTAAACCCCATGGGGCCTGAGGCAGAGAGAAGGCCTGAGGTCCAGGGAGTAACCAAGGCTGGCAGCTGTGCTCACTGTTCAAAAGACTAAAACAGGAGATCATCAATTTCTTACGGACTGCACCTAAATGGTGTTTGCAGCATTTTTATCAGGCAGTAGATTCCATCCATTCACTATACTTTTCTAACTGAGTTGTCCTACACGCAAGCACATGTTTTTAATGTTGTCTGTCTTCTGTGCTATTCCTGTAAGTTTGCTATTAAAATACATTAAACTAAAAAATAAAATAAAATAGGAGATCTTACTTTAAGGGAAGACGTCTACACTAGCTAAAGTCATGTCTTTCCAAGAAAATCTTCTGGTTTTTACTTTTTCTTTTACAGTAGTATTTACTTTAAGGGAAAAAAAAAAAAAAAAACAGGCAACAGGCCATCAAAAAATTGCTAATCTGTCTGGAAATTGCTAACCTGAAGGAAAGCACTTCTATCTGCAATAAGGTTAGGAAAATAAAGAGAATTAGAGTGCTCAAAGTTGGGGAGCCAGTGAGAAGGGGAAGATGAAGTGCTCAAAGTTGGGGAGCCAGTGAGAAGGGGAAGATGAAGGGAGAGGAAAAGGGGGCAGAAAGTCCAGGGGCCTAGAGAAGGTGTCATTTCTGTCTACAGTCATAACTAGCTCTTCTTCCCTGACCCTGGAAATCTTCCCCAAGGATGAACTCCCATGGAACAGTATTTTAGAGCCTCCATCCCTTCTTAATCTTTCAGTCTATCTCAATCATGAATCTTTTTACCACCCATCTCCACATCCACAGCCGCAGGCCTGTGCACACATTCTAACTTAACAAGCCAGCCAGAACTCACCTCCTCTAAGCAGCTTTCCCAAAAGAATAACCACATGCCAGGATGACCTGCGCTTTCTACTGGACCCATGGGACTGTGGTTTGTAAAGTAATACCTTCAGAAATAGGTTTGTAAAGTAATACCTTCAGAAATAAAGTTACTTTCTTTGAAGCCCACATACTTTTTGTCAAGAACTTTACTGCCAGAGAAATACAAACCGTCATATGCATTACAAAGGAAGGAAAGTTTCATGGAATATTAACCAAAATTATGTCAACTGTGCTATAAATCATTACTCCTTTTCAAATCCAGAAGCAGCAGAGGTGAAGGAAGGGAATGGTTGCTTCTCTGTATGTTTTTCCTGAGAAGCCGTATAATGGAGTGGTTCCGAGCCTGTGCTTCAGAACCAGGAAGTCTGGGTCAAATCCGAGTTCTGCCACTTACTAGTGGAATACCCTAGACTTAATAGCCTCAGGCCTCAGTTTCCTGGAAATCTGTATTAAAAGAACAGTAGCTCCCTCATAGGGTTTGTGAAGATTAACTCAGTCAATAAATAGAAAGCCCTTAGAATAGGTACCTAATACCTACTGTTAGCTATTGCTATTATTATTAATATTCTCACTGCTACTTAAGAATGAAAGATAGCAGTAATCATGTGCTCAAGGGGAAAAGAGAGAGCTTTAAAAACAGATGGAATTGGGCAGGACAGACGCAAAGGAAAGAACATGTCAGCAATGAGAAATATTCTCAGTAGCTCCCAAGATGTGTTTCTAATGGCACCTTTTTCACTCCAAGGATGAAGCTGAGAAAAAGCTAAGGTAGGATTTCAGAAAACTACTGCCCCTCTCCAAAATAGACACAAACCATTTTCATTAAATAGGGAGAAACAAAAGAAGTCACTCAAAGGGTCACTTAAATACCAGTCTTCAGAATAAAGTAAGCCAGAAAGAGAAAAATAAATATTGTATATTAACGCATGTATATGGAGCTAGAACAATGATACAGATGAACCCATTTGCAAGGCAGGAATAGAGATGCAGACACAAAGAAGAGACACAGGACAGGTAGGGAATTGGGAGACTGGGACTGACATACATACACACCACCATGTGTAAAATAGAGAGAAAGTGGGAATCTGCTCTACAGCACAGGGAGCTTGGCTGGGTGCTCTGTGGTGACCTAGATGAGGTGGGATGAGAAGTGGGAGTGGAAAGGAGAACCAAGGAGGAGGATATACGTATATACATGTAGCTGATTCACTTCACTGTACAGCAGAAACTAACAACATTGTAAAGCAACTGAATTCCAATAAATCAAAATTTTTTAATTTTAAAATGAGAAAACAAAAGATACAGATTAATTTTAAAGTTAAGCATTAGAAAAATTAACAAAAGCTGCTAAACTCTAAAACTGATACCCTCGATATATACACACTGCTGCTGCTACTGCTGCTAAGTCGCTTCAGTCATGTCCAACGCTGTGCGACCCCATAGACGGCAGCCCACCAGGCTCCCTCGTTCCTGGGATTCTCCAGGCAAGAACACTGGAGTGGGTTGCCAGTTCCATCTCCAATGCATGAAAGTGAAAAGTGAAAGGGAAGTTGTTCAGTCGTCTCCGACTCTTAGCGACCACTGCAGCCTACCAGGCTCTCCGTCCATGGGATTTTCCAGGCAAGAGTGCTGGAGTGGGGTGCCATCGCCTTCTCTGATATACACACTGCTATATATAAAATAGATAACTAATAAGGACCTACTGTACAGCACAGAGAACTCTACTCAACACTCTGTAATGACCAACATGGAAAAAGAATCTGAAAAAGAGTGGAATATATGTATGTATTTAAGTGGTTTCAGGCTTCCCAGGTGGCTATGCCAAAGCCTTTGACTGTGTAGATCACAATCAACTGTGGAAAATTCTGAAAGAGATGGGAATACCAGACTACCTGACTGGCCTCTTGAGAAATCTGTATGCAGGTCAGGAAGCAACAGTTAGAACTGGACATGGAACAGATGGTTCCAAAGAGGAAAAAGAGGAAATAGGAAAGAAAATATACATCAAGGCTGTATATTGTCACTCTGCTTATTTAACTTATATGCAGAGTACATCATGAAAAACGCTGGGCTGGAAGAAGCACAAGCTGGAATCAAGACTGCCGGGAGAAATATCAATGACCTCAGATATGCAGATGACACCACCCTTATGGCAGAAAGTGAAGAGGAACTCAAAAGCCACTTAATGAAAGTGAAAGAGGAGAGTGAAAAGTTGGCTTAAAGCTCAACATTCAGAAAATTAAGATCTTGGCATCTGGTCCTGTGACTTCGTGGCAAATAGATGAGAAACAGTGGAAAGAGTGGCTGACTATTTTTCTGGGCTGCAAAATCACTGCAGATGGTGATTACAGCCATGAAATTAAAAGATGCTTACTCCTTGGAAGAAAAGTTATGGCCAACCTAGATAGCATATTAAAAAGCAGAGACATTACTTTGTCAACAAAGGTCTGTCTTGTCAAGGCTATGGTTTTTCCAGTGGTCATGTATGGATGTGAAAGTTGGACTATAAAGAAAGCTGAGCGCCGAAGAATTGATGCTTTTGAACTGTGGTATTGGAGAAGACTCTTGAATGTCCCAGGGACTGTCCCTGTCCCAGATCCAACCAGTCCATCCTAAAGGAGATCAGTCCTGGGTATTTACTGGAAGGACTGATGTTGAAGCTGAAACTCCAATATTTTGGCCACCTGATGCGAAGAGCTGACTCATTGGAAAAGATCCTGATGCTGGGAAAGATCGAAGGCAGGAGGAGAAGGGGATGACAGAGGATGAGATGGTTGGATGGCATCACTGACTCAATGGACATGGGTCTGGGTGGACTCCGGGAGTTGGTGATAGACAGGGAGGCCTGGCGTGCTGTGGTCCATGGGATCACAAAGAGTCGGACATGACTGAGCGACTGAACTAAACTGAGGTGGCACAGTGGTAAGGAAACCACCTGTCAATGTAGGAGACACAAGAGACATGGGTCCAGGCTGAGTTTTCTCCCTGGGAAATCTCATGGACAGAGGAGCCTGGCGGGCTACAGTCCATGGGGTTGCAAAGAGTCAGACATGACTGAGTGCCCAAGCACACACTTACACCAGGAGAAAGTGAGGGACAGGGGTCCGGCATGCTGCAGTCCATGGAGGTGCAGAACTGGACACAACAGCAACCGAACAACAATACAAGTGGTACCACACGGTATCTGTCTTTCTCTGCCTGACTTTACTTACTGCGATAATCTCTGATAATCTAGGTCCATTCATGTTGCTATAAATAACATTATTTCATTCTTTTTTAGGGCTGAGTAATATTCCACTCTGTATATGTACCAAATCTTCTTTATTCATTCATCTGTTGATAGATGTTGAGGGTTGTTTCCATGTCTTGGCTACTGTAAATAGTGATGCTGAGGACAAAAGCATGTATCTTTTCAAATTAGAGTTTTCTCTAGATGTATGCCCAGGAATGGGACTGCTAGATCTTACGGCAATTCTATTCTTAGCTTTTTAAGGAACCTCCATACTGTTTTCCATAGTGGCTGCACCAATTTACATTCCCACCAATACTGTAGGAGGGCAACCCATTTTTTTCTTTAACAAGCAAAAGAAGCATATGAAAACATCACTGGTGATCAAAAAAGAAAAAGTAAGTTAAAACCAAAAATGAGACACGACTTCACTCACTATAATGGCTAAAATTAAAAACAATGTCAACACCAAGGACTGGCAAAGATATAGGGCAACTATAATTCTCATATCCTGCTGACGACAGCATAAATCGGGTAACTAAGAGTTTGGTTGGGCTTCCCTGGTGGTCCAGTGGTTAGGAATCCACCTGCCAACATAGGGGACACAGATTTGATCCCTGGACCGGGAAGATTCCACATGCTGCAAGGCAACTAAGCCCATGCTCCAGACCCCACGGTCCATAAGAGAAGCCTTGGCAACAAGAAGCCTATGCGCCAAAACTAGCAAGCAGCCCCTGCTCTCTGCACCTGGAGAAAACTCATGCACACCAACAAAACCCAGGGCAGCCAAAAATAAATAAAATTAAAACTAAAAGTTTGGCTATGTTTCTTATACAGTTAAATATATACTTACCAACACAGCCCAGTGATTCCACTCCTAGGTATTTGCCCCAAATAAAAACATATGTCCATAAGAAGACTAGAATATCAATGTGCTCAGCAGCTTTACTGCAAATAGGCAAACACTCAAATGTTCAACAAGTGAATGGATAAACAAATTCTGTGGAAATACTACTGAACAATAAAAAGGAACAAACTACTGACACACTCACAGGTATTATGCTATAAGGGGCTGTACACAAGACAATGCATACTGTAATGAGACCATCTATGTGAAACTCTGTAACAGTCTAACCAGATCAGCATTTGCTTGGAGGAGAAGGAGGAGGTAGGGAGAAGAATGCAAAGAGGCACAGCGAACTTTCTGAAAAGAGAGAAATGCTCTATATCTTAATTGGGGCAGTGGTTACATTGATGTATATATTTTTTCAAAATTGATTTGACTTATACTCTTAAATTGTGTAAATTGTATTGCATGTAAATTATACTCAATTAAAGCTTATTAAAAATTAAAGCTTTTGATATTTGCCATTATAATTTATAGCTGAAAATACTCTATTAAGAAATCTGAACATTGGTCTTAGGAAGCATCACTACGAACAAAGCTAGTAGAGGTGATGGAATTTCAGTTGAGTTATTTCAAATCCTAAAAGATGACGCTGTGAAAGTGCTACACTCAATATGCCAACAAATTTGGAAAATTCAGAAGTGGCCACAGGACTGGAAAAGGTCAGTTTTCATTCCAATCCCAAAGAAAGGCAATGCCAAAGAATGCTCAAACTACCACACAATTGCACTCATCTCACATGCTAGTAAAGTAATGCTCAAAATTCTCCAAGCCAGGCTTCAGCAATACGTGAACCATGAACTTCCAGATGTTCAAGCTGGATTTAGAAAAGGCAGAGGAACCAGAGATCAAATTGCCAATATCCACTGGATCATCAAAAAAGCAAGAGATTCCAAAAAAACATCTACTTTGCTTTATTGACTACATCAAAACCTTTGACTGTGTGGATCACAATAAACTGTGGAAAATTCTGAAAGAGATGAGAATACCAGACCACCTACCTGCCTCCTGAGAAACCTGTATGCAGATCAAGAAGCAACAGTTAGAACCAGACATGGAACAACAGATTGGTTCCAAATCGGGAAAGGAGTATGTCAAGGCTGTATATTGTCACTCTGCTTATTTAACTTCTATGCAGAGGACATCATGCGAAATGCCAGGCTGGATGAAGCACAAGCTGGAATCAAGATTGTCTGGAGAAATATCAATAACCTCAGATATGCAGATGACACTACCCTTTTGGCAGAAAGTGAAGAGGAACTAAAGAGTCTCTTGATGAAAGTGAAAGAGGAGAGTGAAAAAGTTGGCTTAAAGCTCAACATTCAGAAAACTAAGATCATGGCATCCAGTCTCATCACTTCATGGCAAATAGATGGGGAAACAATGGAAACAGTGAGAGACTTTATTTCCTTGGGCTCCAAAATCACTGCAGATGGTGACTGCAGCCATGAAAGTAAAAGAGGCTTGCTACTTGGAAGAAAAACTATGATCAACCTCTAGACAGCATATTCAAAAGCAGAGACATTACCTTGCCAACAAAGGTCCATCTAGTCAGAGCTATGGTTTTTCCAGTAGTCATGTATGGATGAGAGAGTTGGACTATAAAGAAAGCTGAGCACCAAAGAATTGATGCTTTAGAACTGTGGTGTTGGAGAAGACTCTTGAGAGTCTCTTGGACTGTAAGGCGATCCAAACAGTCCATCCTAAAGGAAATCAATCCTGAATATTCATTGGAAGGACTGATGCTGAAGCTGAAACTCCAATACTTTGGCCATACTGGAAAAGACCCTGATGCTGGGGAAGACTGAAGACAGGAGAAGGGGACGACAGAGGATGAGATGGTTGGATGGCATCACCGAAGCGATGGACATGAGTTTGAGCAAGCTGTGGGAATTGGTGATGGACAGGGAAGCTGGTGTGCTGCAGTCCATGGGGTCTCAAAGAGTGAGACATGACTGAGCAACTGCACACAAATTCCTATGCAAATGTGTATTTCAAATACATTTTTAGAATAAGATTCTAATTCTAGAATTTATTCAGCAAAAACCATGGTGCAAAGAACTTCTTTTTTAAGAGAAACATTTAATTTTAAAAAGTATATTCCATATTTACATGCTTTGAGATGATCACAGTTTAAATGTCAACCACTATTTTACATACATACAATCATCCTAATACCAAGCAAATTTTTACAAATTAATTTACATTTCCTGTGACTCAAAGACATTTTTTTGCAGTCATAAAAATCACAAAATCATTATCTGATACTATGTGCCTTTAGGAAAAGCAAACAAAACCCTACTTTCTGAGAACTCAATCATCTTATAGAATTCTGAAGAGAATCATCAGCATTACATTCTCAGATTAGTGGAAAGTCATCTCAAATTTTTTTCATGCATGATTAAAAACATTCTCTCAGTGACAGACACAAAATCAAGACAATTTCATTCAGATCACATGCCTTTTGAGGTCATTAACAAGCTCAAGCCTGCCTGAGAAAACCTAAAACAAGCAATCTTCCTAAACTAATGTTTTCCTCATCGAATACCAAACTCTGATATTATCCCCAGAAAAGGTTGCTTCAAAAAAAAAATTTGGAGGGAGGTTCAAGAGGGAGGGAACATATGTACACTTATGGCTAATTCACGTGTTGTATGGCAGAAACCAACACAATATTGTAAAGCAATTATCCTTCCATTAAAAATAAAACCTAAATGAAAAAAAATCAACAAACTGACAATCTGCAATTCAGAGTACAATAAATAACTAACTGATGTTTCCTTTTCATGCAACAAATCTTCACTACAGGAATAAATGGGAAAAAAAGAGAAAAGGAGGTCCCTGCTGTGTGTTAGGAGAAGCCAATGGCACCCCACTCCAGTACTCTTGCCTGGAAAATCCCATGGGCGGAGGAGCCTGCTAGGCTGCAGTCCAGGGGTCACTAAGAGTCGGACACGACTGAGCGACTTCCCTTTCACTTTTCACTTTCATGCATTGGAGAAGGAAATGGCAACCCACTCCAGTGTTCTTGCCTGGAGAATGCCAGGGACGGGGGAGCCTGGTGGGCTACCGTCTATGGGGTCGCACAGAGTTGGACACGACTGAAGCGACTTAGCAGCAGCAGCAGCAGCAGCAGCAGCAGCAGCTGTGTGTTATGGGTTGAACTGTGTCCTCCTAGAGGCCCAGTGTGGAAGTCCTAACCCCAGTACTTCAGAATGTCAGCTTATTTGGGGACAGAGTGCTTACAGAGTTCATCAAGTTGAAGTGATGTCATTAGGTGGGCCCCCGATCAGTATGACCGGTATCCCTATAAAGGGGGAAATCTGGACATAGCTCGGGTTCATGCTCAGCTGGTAAATCGTGTCTGACTCTGCAGGGCTTCCCAGTGGTAGAAGTAAGTGAAAGTGGCTCAGTCGTGTCTTACTCTTTGCGACCATGTGGACTATACAGTCCATGGACTTCTCCAGGCCAGAATACTGGAGTGGGTAGCCATTACCTTCTCCAGGGGAGCTTCCCAACCCAGGGATCAAACCCAGTCTCCCACATTGCAGGCGGATTCTTTACCAGCTGAGCCACAGGGAAGCCCAAGGCAAGTGGTAAAGAACCTGCCTGCCAATGCAGGAGACTCAAGAGATGTGAGTTCTCCTGGCTTGGGGAATGAAGATCCTCTGGAGGAGGGCATGGCAAGCCACTCCAGTATTCTTGCCTGGAGAATCCCATGATAGAGGCAAGAATACTGGAGCAGGTAACCATTTCCTTCTCCAGGGGATCTTCACAACCCAAGAATCAAACCCACATCTCCTGCACTGACAGGTAGATTCTTTACTGCTGAGATACCAGGGAAGCCCCTGGACACACACAACAGAAAGACAATATAAAGAAACATAGGAAGAAGATGGCCACCTACAAGCCAAGGGGAGAGGCCTCGGAATGCCTTCCTTCACAGCCCTTAGAAGAACCAACCCTGCTGGAACCCTGATGTTAGATTTCTAGCCTCCGGAAGTAAAACAAATTCCTGTTTTTCAAGCCACCCAGTTTGTGGTACTTTGTTACATCAGTCCCAGCAAACTAACATAACCCCACTGAAAGGCTCAACATCTATTCAGAGATGCTTATAAACAAATCACTGAGATACCTAGTACATTGAGAGGCATGCTGTGGCAACCAATTTAAAGAGTGTAAATATGCTCACCATGGCTGATGTTAAGCTACCAAGGCTTTAACAACCAGAAAGAAAACTCCATGAGAGTATAATTAATTAGCCAGTCTCACAAGCCTCTACAAGCTAGATCTAACACAGACCAGCGACACAGGCAACAGTGTCTAACAGCTACAATCCCTCTCCCAAGTGATCTTTCTGAACCAGGGATCGAACAAACCAGATCCCCTGCACTGCAGGTGGGTTCTTTACCATCTGAGCTACCAAGGAAGTGCTTAATATCTACAGAATTACTTCAGTGTAAACCAAGGTTAGAACCCCAACTGAAAACTGTAGGACAGCTTCATAAAGGCCTAAGACTCTGAAAATACAGGCTATTTTAGAAGATAGATGAGGAGAAAACCCAGCATATCACATAAGAATAACTTAAGAATGGTAAAAAAAAAAGAAAGAAAGAAAGAAAACAGTGAATGAAAAAAAGAGCTAACACTTACTGAACCCTTCCTATGTTCTATGTACTGTTTTAAACCATTACTTGTATTAACTAACTTCATTGCCACTACTACTTTATGAAAAAGTTCTATTATTATATACCTGGTTTTGAATAAGGAAACAGAGCCAAAGAGAGGTTAACAAGATCCATAGCTTAAAAAAAAAAAAAATGGGAAGCTAAGATGCTAAGATTCACACACAGGCTGTTTGGCTCCAGACTCTACACTCAGAGCATGGTCCTATGCCATCTCTCACTATATATGACATGTTTAGAACATAACCATCAGTAGAGTGCAACCAGAGAGAGGGACAAGGGACCAGACAGGAAAAGTGCGCCATATGCCTGGCCTCATGTTACCTTACATAAGCAACGGGTTTGCAACTCAAATGGAGTCTTTGCAACTTCATGGACTATAAAGTCTATGGCATTCTCCAGGCCAGAATACTGGAGTGGGTAGCCTTTCCCTTCTCCAGGGGATCTTCCCAACCCAGGGATCGAACCCAGGTCTCTCACGTTGCAGGCAGATTCTTTACCAGATGAGCCACAAGGAAAGCCCAAGAATACTGGAGTGGGTAGCCTATCCCTTCTCCAGCGGATCTCCCTGACCCAGGAATTGAACCGGGGTCTCCTGCATTGCAGGCAGA
Source organism: Aepyceros melampus (assembly GCA_006408695.1). NCBI lineage: Eukaryota > Metazoa > Chordata > Mammalia > Artiodactyla > Bovidae > Aepyceros > Aepyceros melampus. The sequence goes on from SJXQ01005237.1 coordinate 442,394, forward strand.
TTCTTTACCAACTGAGCTATCAAGGAAGCCCATTGCAACTCAAACTCTGGTAAAATCAATTAATTTAACCTTTTTGCATAACTTGTTTAAAAATGTCGAATCAAGTTGAAGAATATGCAAGTGAAAACTAAAATTCTCTCTATAAAACAACATCGCTATCTCCTTACTTATGTGTAAAAAATAAGGTTTAGACATAAGATAAGGATTGCCGAGCAGGCAAAAAGCACCGGTCCTCTCTCAGGAGCAATCAGCACAGCCCCAAGCCTCTCAGAAGGAATGCTGGGGAATCACATACATCCCCTAAGCCACAAAGAGAATTCTGGAAGATAAGGCTGGCACTCACTAAGCTCCTGGGACAAAGGCAGCACCAAGCAGGAAAAGTCAAAGTTTTCTACTTTTAAAGTTAGAGAGAAGACATCCACAAACACTTCACATCATCACGGCCCCAGAGGATGAATGAATCCCATGACTATTTCCAACTTTTAGCCAGTAATTAACTCTGGAATTGTTCTTTTTTAAAAAATCCTTTTCATCTGTGTATCTGCAGAGCATTGTGAAATACCAGCACTTTGACAAAGACAGTGTATGGGATAACGGCAGGATTGAAAAAAATACATGTCCCCTTTGTCAGTACAGAGGGGAAGACAGAGTGAAGGAAACAAGCAAACAAGAAGCCTGAGGGAAGCGCCTCTCCTTTCAGAGGCTTATTTCACTGTACACAGGGCCCTGGAAGTAACCTAAGGACGCCCTTTCCTCAGCAGCTGCAAGAAAATGACAGAATGCGTTGAGAGGCTAAGTTCTGTGTTTCTCCACAGCAATAAGTAGGCGGAAAGGAGGCAGAATGTGACAATCAACCTGTAGACCAGGCTGTTCCCACGGTTTTCCAGTAGGTAGAAGAAATAGGATTTTATTCTGTATAGGTGAGCAATCAATTGTCTTACTCAATTTAATCACCCACAGGTAAATTCTGTGGTTTCTGGGGGTTGATAGTTTAAAGTTACATAAAAGACTGCCAAGGATCCTTACCTACAAGGTAACTTATACATCAATGACTGCCTGACTTAGCAAGTAGGAATTGCTCAGCCTTAAGAAGGACAGTAATCATTTTATCAAGTGATTCCAAACTACTAATATTTCAGTCAGAAGCCAGCTAGTTTTTACATTCCTACCTGTAAAAGTTATGTCGATATCATGAGTATTAAACAACTGTCAGCTAGTTTGAAAAAGGAAGCAAAAGAAACTGGGCATTCAAGGAAGAGAAGCAATGGTTTGACTTAATTCTGTAACCAGCTACCAATTAACAAAAAATTCTTTAAAGCTACAAGCTTTAAGTAAAATAGTTTGTATGACTACCCAGTACCCACACATAATAATAGCATATTACTCTTAATCTATTAATATGTAACAAATTACTAAAAACTTAGCAGCTTAAAACAACATACATTTATTACCTCAGCTCTGTAGGTCAGAATTCCAACACTGACCTCACTGGGCTGAAATCAAGGTATCAACAGGGCTGAGCTCCTTTCTGAAGGCTCGAGGAGAGAACCTGGTTCCTCACCCTTTCCAGTTGCTAGCGGCAGTCTACATTTCATGGCTCCTGGCCTCTTCCTCCGTCTTCTAAGCCAGTCTGCGTGGGTCAAACACTCACATCCCATCACTCTGACTCTTCTGCCTCCTCGTCCACTTTTAAAGGACTCTGGTGATTCACTGGGCCCACCTGCCGATCTAGGGTACTCTCCCTACCTTTAAGTCAGCTGAGGAGCAATTTTAACTTCCCTTTGTCATTTAACCTCACATACTCACAGATTCAGATCCTAGGTTCGGGACGCCGTATCTTTGGAGACAGACAAACAGGTACACGTAAGCATACCATGCCACTTGGTAGCTACTAGACCACTGGCGCCTGTTTCCTCATATACAAATTTGTACTTTATAAATTATATAGTGATTACTATATAATAATAGTAATTACCACAAAGGGCTGTTGAGAAGATTACATGAGTTAATATGAGCAATGGTCACCAAATATACTTGGTATTATATAGTAAGACCTTCACCCAATATTTTTTACAAACTTGTATTTCATCTTTGTTTAAACTTTTCTCTCACTGTGGAATATATTTCCCCAACACCTGTCTAGTTAAGTGTTGTTTATCCTTCTAGGCACTCTCTTCCATGAAGCTCCCCCTACACTGCAAAAAAACTGCATCTGTCTAATATAGCAGTTACTACTCATATGCAGCCACTTAGCACTTGCAATGTTGCTGGTCGGAACTAAGATGTGCTGGAAGTGCATAATACACACTGTACTTTGAAAATTTTGTAAAAAGTAATTTAAAGATTTAATACAGAAAGCAGAATATAACAGAGCTGTATGTTGAAATGACATTTTGGATATACTAAATTTAAAAAGTGAATTATTAAAAATGAATTGCATCTATTTATTTTTACTTTTCAATGTGGCTGATAGAAAATTTTTAATTACATATGTGATTCACATTGTATTTCTACCAAGCAGTTCAGTTCAGTTGCTCAGTTGTGTCCAATTCTTTGCAACCCCATGAACCGTAGCACACCAGGCCTCCCTGTCCATCACCTACTCCTGGAGTCCACCCAAACCCATGTCCATCGAGTCAATGATGCCATCCAACCATCTCATCCTCTGTAATCCCCTTCTCCTCCTGCCCTCAATCTTTCCTAGAATCAGGGTCTTTTCAAATGAGTCAGCTCTTCATATCTGGTGGCAAAGTATTGGAGTTTCAGCTTCAGCATCAGTCCTTCCAATGAACACCCAGGACTGATCTCCTTTAGGATGGATTGGTTGGATCTCCTTGCAGCCCAGGGAACTCTCAAGAGTCTTCTCCAACACCACAGTTCAAAAGCATCAATTCTTTGGTGCTCAGCTTTCTTCACAGTCCAACTCTTACATCCATACATGACCACTGGAAAAACCATAGCCCTGACTAGATGGAGCTCTGTTGGCAAAGTAATGTCTCTGCTTTTTAATATGCTGTCTAAGTTGGTTATAACTTTCCTTCCAAGGAGTGCTGGTTCATAAAGAATTGTCCTCGCCCTCTCATGTACTCACTTAGTATTTAGTTTGCTTTCCTATCACACACACTGTATAATCTGCTTTGTACTGCAGTGATTTGTATATATGCTGGCTTTTCAAATAGACTGGTAGCCTTTAATGGGCAAGGGCTTCCCTGGTGGCTTAGAACGGTAAACAACGTGGAAGACCCAGGCTCAATCTCTGGATTGGGAAGATCCCCTGGAGAAGGGAATGGCAACCCACACCAGTATTCTTGCCTGAAGAATCCCATGGACAGAGGAGCCTGGCAAGCTACAGTCCATAAGTAGCAAAGAGTCAGTCACAACTGAGCTACTAACACACACACAAGGGACAAAGGTCATGGATCTTCTAATCTCAAGAAGATCCATGGAAACTATACAATAAACGTTTGTGAAGCTGAATGGAAAAGGAAGCATTATTTAGCTAGTGTGTTTTGTCTATATTATTTAATTTATTGTTAACTGGAATGACCAGAAGTCAATCTGTCTTTGACGCAACTTTTTCTTGGGTTAAAGGATTGATTAGGATATAAGCAAACAAAAAGTTTCATACTGGAGCCTATTATACAGAGCGAAGGAAGCCAGAAAGAAAATCACCAATACAGTATTCTAACACATATATATGGAATTTAGAAAGATGGTAACGATAACCCTGTATGCAAGACAGCAAAAGAGACACACATAGAACAGTCTTTGGACTTTGTGGGAGAGGGAGAGGGTGGGATGATTTGGGAGAATAGCATTGGAACATGTGTGAAACAGACCGCCAGTCCAGGTTCGATGCATGAGACAGGATGCTCGGGGCTGGTGCACTGGGATGACCCTGAGGGATGGGATGGGGAGGGAGGTGGGAGGGGGGTTCAGGATGGGGAACACATGTACACCCATGGCTGATTCATGTCAATGTATGCCAAAAACCACTACTATATTGTAAAGTAATTAGCCTCCAATTAAAATTAATTAATTAATTAAAAAAATAAAACCTCCAAGGGAGGACTTCCCTTGTGGTCCAGTGGTTAAGACTCAGCGCTTCCAATGCAGGAGAAAGGCTTGGGTTCTATTCCTGGTTGCTGTGAGACACCACACACACACATACACACAATACGCCCTCTCCCCCCCCAAAAAAACTCCAAGGAATGGATTTTGAATGAGGGAATTTCAGGGACCTTGGCTGGGGACAGCAGGGGCTTTGGGGCAAGCTGTGAGTTTAGAAAGCAGAGATTTTTGGCCTCTCTTAAATCACACTTGATTGCCTATCCTCAGACACCCAGGTTTCCAGTCTCTAGGTCTCTTTTTGCTGAGGGCTTAGTTATTACCCAGGAACATTCCTGGTTACTTGGAACAATCAGAGTGCTGTATTCACAAGAGAGCTGCCGTGGGTTTGTGAGACACCACACACACACATACACACAATACGCCCTCTCCCCCCCCAAAAAAACTCCAAGGAATGGATTTTGAATGAGGGAATTTCAGGGACCTTGGCTGGGGACAGCAGGGGCTTTGGGGCAAGCTGTGAGTTTAGAAAGCAGAGATTTTTGGCCTCTCTTAAATCACACTTGATTGCCTATCCTCAGACACCCAGGTTTCCAGTCTCTAGGTCTCTTTTTGCTGAGGGCTTAGTTATTACCCAGGAACATTCCTGGTTACTTGGAACAATCAGAGTGCTGTATTCACAAGAGAGCTGCCGTGGGTGGTGCTTCACGAGCCTTCATATGGGTGGCTGTGAACTGGGCACACGCTCAATTTCTCTGCTTGAATTACCTCCTCCTGGGCCTGGCGGGATGAGGGCAGCCCCGGGAGGTGCATTTTAGTGCTGGCTTAGCCTGAGACCATGCTTATGCAGCCTGGGCTGGCCCTACCAGGCACTGGCTCTGGCAGGAATAGTAATCAAGGTATCTCCCTTCTAGTAAGCTCCCGCCGTATGCCAGGCACTGTTTGACTCACATAATTTCATTTAATCCCCACAACTGTTCGTGTTAGCCAGAAGTGGATTTGAGACGAGGATTCGCGTGTGTGTGCGCGCGCGCTCAGTCATATCCGACTCTTTGCCATTGCACGGACTGTAAGCCCTCCAGGCTCCTCCATCCATGGGATTCCCCAGGCAGGAATACTGGAGTGGATTGCCGTTCCCTCCCCAGGGGATCTTGCCGACCCAGGGATTGAACCTGAGTCTCCTGAATCTCCTGTATTGGCAGATGGGTTCCTCACCACTGAGCCACCTGGGAAGCCCCATGAGGATTCTTAGGCAAGTGATTTAATGAGTGGGCACCCCTGAAGGCAGGAGGGAAGGGCCCTGAAGGTGCCAGGGGCTTGGGCTTGACCCTAAAGGCCATGAGGGATCATTAAAGGGTGCCTTGGAGGAGAAACATTAGCAGATGTGTGTTCTGTATGCCAGGGGGAGAATAGGGAGGAGGGTGTTACATTCATTTCTTCCAGGGAAATGTGAAGATCAAATAAAAAATGTGTGAAAGTGTTCTGAAAATCACAAGGAGTTTTACAAATAAAATGTGTCAATTCTAGGAGAAGGGGCTGCAGGAGAGACCATGTAGTTGACCTGCCAAGAAGTTGCTGGAGATGCCTGGCTGGGGGTGCATTCTGGCTATTCCAGAGCCAGTCCTGGTCTCAGAGCTCCCCAGGGAACCATCTACCCTGATGGGGCCTCAGTGCAGAGGCCCCAGTGGGGTGTGGGTCATTTGGACTGCCCCACGGCTATGGGCACTTCCCACCAAATGCTTCTGGGTGGGAAGTGAGATGATCTTTTTTCTAAGAGCCTCCATGGCCTTCAAGGGCCCCAGAGACTGGTCAGTGACTGGACTCTGAAGACAGCTGTGTCATGGCCTTGGCAATGACCTACAGCCCTTGGGCCGCTGGGAAAACCTCCCAGGGCTCAGTCAGGAGCCCCAGGAACCCAAACCCTCTCACCTTAGCATTTTCCTCTTTTGCCTTGGGGAAGCAGCTGTTTGCAAAGGCCCGTGGAGCTTTCTCCTTTGCTCTGCAAAAAATGTTAAGCAAACATTTAAGGAATAAGAGCTGTATAATGATGAGAGTAAACACTGAGGAATACCAGCTATTATGGAACACAAGTGTTTTAAAAAAAATAGAAGAAAGGAAAAATAAATGGTGAAGTACTGTTTGTCTCAAGCAGGCCTCCACTGACTTGCAGGTGTGTGAGGAAGGGGGTGGACAGCCTTTCCCATGCTTCACATTTTGGGCTGCAGCTCCCAGACCTAGGCCTGCACTCAGGCTCCTAAGAGCCTTGATGCCCAAGTGTTTTCAGATAAAATGGGATTTCCTTCTCTTGCAGAAAAGAGAAAAGCAGAGCAGGTGGTATGCCGAGGCTGAAGGACTAACTCTGCTGTGCTCTGAACTGTGCAGTAGGCCTGGCTGCCCCCCTAGAAAAAGATGGACAGGTAGCTAAGGAAAGAGAGGTGGGGCCTCTCTGGGGATGGCCACAGAGACTTCACCACCACGTGGAAAGTCCAGGCAGGGGCCAAGGCCTGCCCCAAGTCTGACTCTCTCATTCCTCCCCACATCCCCAGGCCACACATGTGTCACCTGGGGGATCATTTAATTTTCTCTGAAGACCAATGCCTCAGTCTCTCTCTGGGGGCATAGCATAGTGGTTGGACACAGATGGTTAAATCCTACTCCTGACACTTGCTGGCTACTGGCCTCAGTTACATTTTCTGAGCCTTGCCTTCCTATCTGTGAAATGGGCTAATAAAGAGCCTATCTCACTGGGTTGTTGTGAGCACTGGATGAGGTGGAGCTTGAACCAGGCTGGGCCTGGGGTGCAGGATGTGCTGAGAGTCACCATTCTTATTCCTGTCTCCTCTCCCATCTCAGGCTGGGAGCCAGTAGTGTTCTTGGTAGCAGCTGATGTACACACTCTTAGAGACTGACTTACTAGGCTCACCTCAAAGTGATCCTCCTGGGTTCCCAGTTGGGTCTGATCTCCTTCCAAACTGCTTGTTTAGCACCCCCTAAGATGCAGGAAGGTTAGTGGCTTCTGGAGGGGGAGATTCTCTTTACCTCCCACTGGAAGCTTCTAATCTCTTTCTAGAATGACTTTAGGAATGATGCATTTCATTAACTTCAGACCTTTGGAAACCGTTCGCTGCACCCCAGGCCTCTCCAGGTGGGCCAGGCAGAGCAAATGAGCTGGGGCTGGAGAGCCACATCAGGAAAAGATGGGGAGGAGTCTATGTCTGACATCGCTTACTGTGCAGAAGCGTCTGGTGAACTTTTTGCTCTGAATGAGCTAAAGGTGTTGGGAATTTCAGGGCCTTTCCTTCTCAGTGGATTCCTTGGAGGAGTTGAGCTTGGGGAACTTAACTTGGGGGGTGGGGCTTCATGGTGGAAATTTCTGAGAAGACTTTTTAATATCTACCTCCTCTCCCAGCCCCAACCAGGGCATCTGGGAATCTTTACTGGAGCGGGGCTGCTTGATAAAGCTCATACACCTCCTATCTCTGGCTGAGGGCCACACGTGTGGCTTCAAGATCAAAGAATAAGCAGTGTGTGGCAGTCACTGCCCAGCGTTGCTGCTGCTATTAGACCATGAGACTGGAAAGTGTACCCCACCTCTGCGTAATTTATTTATCTATTTCATTCAACAAATGTATTTGAGTTTCTACTATGTACAGGGTAGCTACCAACCTCAATGAATACAAAGATAAGTAAAGCATAAAATGTCCTTACCTTCATTGAACTTATTCTTTTTTTCTTAATTGATGTATGGTTGATGTTGGAGAATACTCTTAGAGGCCTTTAGACAGCAAGGAGCTGAAGCTCCAATACTTTGGCCACCTGATGCAAAGAGCCTACTCATCAGAAAAGACCTTGATGCTGGGGAAGATTGAAGGCAGGGAAAGGGGGCAACAGAGAATGAGATGGTTAGATAGCATCGCTGATTCAATGGACATGAGTTTGAGCAAACTCTGGGAGATAGTGAAGGACAGGGAAGCCTGGCATGCTGAAGTCCATGGGGTCACAAAGAGTCAGAACTGACTTAGCAACTGAACAACAACAATGGTTGATATACAATATTATATAAGTTTCAGGTGTTCAACAGAGCGGTTCACAATTTTTAAAGGTTATATTCCATTTAAGTTGTTGCAAAGTATTGGCTTTCTTCCCTGTGCTGTACAATATATTCTCGTAGCTTATTTATTTTACACATAGCAGTTTTTACTTTTAATTCCCTACCCCTGCTTTGCCCCTCTCTTTTCCTCACCCCACTGACAGCCACTAGTTTCCTTTCTGTAGCCATGCGTCTGCTTGGTTTTTGTTGTATTCTCTAGTTTGTTTTATTTGTGTATTGTATTATTTATTCCATTTTCACATTTTTATTGGGGGCCACAGGGGAGGGGCCTCTCCCTGGGCATGGAGGTGTTCATACTTTCTCCATCCGCTCCAGGGTTGGGTCTTAGAGTCCTGAGGGTGGCTGGGCAGGTTCCCATGGTCTCAGAGGGGCACCAGATGGTTGTAAGCTGTGTTAATCTGGCCTTGTATATAGTGTAGGGGCTGGGTGTGGGCAGAATTATAGTGAGGTCTGGGTGGTGAAGGACCAGCTCCTGCTCCTTGGTCCAGACATTGTTGAGGAAGGCAGTGAGTCTCACAGCCATCTTGGTCTCCAAGTTTGTGTAATTCATACCTGAAAAACTCCTTCACAGACAGCACGTCACTTAATGTCCAAGGTTACACTCCAAGAGTCAAGGCTGGTGGTTCTCCAGTTTACAAATGAGAAAGTTGAGGCTCAGGTAGAACAGGTGCACACAGCAAAGAAGGGATAAGGCGGAGCAAGAATCCAGCTCTTCCAGCCCCCACAGCCATAGTCCCAGTCCAGGCCATGCAGAGGGTGACCAGTGGAGCTGGGCTGTCATCCAAGTGTAGGTGGGACACTTTTAAATGTGCATTTCGAGAGCATTTCTTCTATCCCTTTGTCAGACAGATCTTGAAAGGGTCTAGCCAAGTTGACACAAAACTTGCATCACGTCCCTCCACATTATACAATCCTCATTCATTTCATCTAGGAAACTTCAGCCTCATCACCCTAAGAAACCACATCCCATAATAGGCAGGGCACCATTGGTCAGAGGGGAGCCATGTGCCTGCTCCGTTAGTGTCATTTTCAACCGAAAATGAATGTTTACAGGGATTCATTTGCATCTTTACCTTTGCTCATAAACTTTAGACATTTTGTCATCTCTAGCATTCCGTTTACTGGGGGCTGGCAAGCTGATTCAGTAAAAGGTAAATATTTTAGGCTATGCAGGCCACATATGTCTCTGTTGCATATTCTTTTTTTGTTTGTTTTACAACTTTTCAAAAATATAAAAATGACACTTAGCTTGCTGGCTGTATAAAAACAGGCCGCAGGCTGCCTTAGCCTGTGGGCTGTAATTTACCAGCCCTTGATTTAAACGTCTAACATTCCAGGTGCGTCTGATAGCCTGACATTCCTGGACCACTTCCAAGCCATGAGTGCTCTCCTCCAACCGCTTCCAAATCCAGGTGTTCACCAGAAACCAAAGTGACATCAAAGCGTCAAGGGCTGCAGGAAGGGAAGAGCTTCCTGCCCTCAGATTCTGATTTCCAGATCTCCCCCTAAAGATGAGGATGGCTTCTCTATCATGAAAGATTTGCTCTGGGAGAACAAAGGGCCATAGAAGACCAGGAAAGGACACTGACCACATCCTTTCTCCAGTTAACTAGTCGCCCAGTGCAGTCACCTCCAGTTCTGTTTGATGCTTAGGGTCCCCAGGAGGGAGCACTACCCCAGGTGGCCTGGAGGCTCCCCACACCTGGGCCAGGAGGAGGGCAGCTGTGTGGGCTGCTGGGCGAGGTGCTCAGACAGCTGCCCGTGGCTGGAGCACACTGAGCCTATGTGCAGCCTGGAGCTGCCCTGGGATGAACCGCATTCAGGCAGGAGGCCAGTCGGCCAGCCTCCAGGGGGCTTTTCAGTGATTGGGGTCATGAGGCTGTGAAACCCAGCTTTTGAGTGTGTGAAGCGGGGTGGGGGTGGCAGGTGGCGGAGACAGTGGCTTTTTATGAACCACCTGTGGGTCAAGTCAACCACCCAGTTCTGTTGGGTAAAGACTTTGTGAAAAATGTGAGCTCTCAACACCGGCAAATGCTGTTTTAGCACGTGTGTTCCCGTCTCCTGTGAGAGATGAATGAGAACAGAGATTGTTCCACGTGCTGCTCCTCTAGTTTTGTGTTTGATCTGACTGAGATGCTTTTCTCAGAAGCGGGGCTTTTCTTTCCTCTCCCTCTCTCCCTCCCTTCCTCCCTCCCTCCGTCTCTCTCCACACATCTAGCCTGTCTGCCACTACACTGCTGTGAGAGGTCCCGTGTTACACTTCTCTGCAGGTAGCCCAGGGGAGGGCATGTCTAGAGCAAATATGGAAGTTCTCTGTACATCTGTAGCCCTCTCTTCTTCGTTTGAAGTATTATTTCTGTGACACTAACATCACAGTGAAAGCGGATCCAGGGTTCCAGGTCTCTGAAAGGCAGGAGAATTAAAACGGACGGAGGACTGGGGTACCAGGCAAAACCCCTTCTGGCCACAGTTCTCTTTACGGGTGGCATCCGCCCTCTAGCCCACCCTGCTTTGTCCTCAGAGGAGCCATCTTTGGACCCTCAGCAGCTGCAGGTCAGGCCCTTCAACTCACGGGGCTGGGCAGAGTGAATCATACATCATGGGCTCAACAGTCTAAGAGTTCTCAGCCCAGTGCTGAAGATGATGGCCTCATGGCAGTTCCACACCTGAAGGAGCCCACCAGAGTGAGCTGCCCCGGAACGGAGGGTCAGAAACAAGCACAGAGTGCCAGCTGTGAGTGTCGCGTGTCTTGGAAATTAGTGCAGAGATACACCTTCAGGATCTTTGACTTGATAGCAAATTCCCATTGATATTCCCTTTATTTTACACTCTTGGGTTAATTTCCAGTAAGCATGATGATATATTCCAGAAAAAATACATTGTATTTATTTGAATAGCCTTTATTTCCTCATAAGTTTGCCTTTCAATTTAATTAAAAACGTATTGTCACAGCTGCTGCTGTTGGAATCACTGGAGCCCAGCCTGTGAATGACATTCTCCATGGAGACTGTTCTGAGTCTGCTCGGTGGTTCCAGAATTGTCCCCTGAGACACCACCTGAGGTGTGTGCATGAGGCCCTTCCTCCTGCTCCTAAATGCGGGCATTATTCTGATTATTTCAGAGTTTGTACTTTAGTCCTACTTAATGTAAGGGCTTCCTGATGGCTCAGATGGTAAAGAATCTGCCTACAATACAAGAGACCCAAGTTCAATACCTGGGTTGGGAAGATCCCCTGGAGAGAAAATGGCAACCCACTCCAGTATTCTTGCCTGGAGAGTTCCATCAGAGTCACCCTGTTTTATTGCTTTTTCTTTGTAAAGTAGAACATTTAAATTCGATCCTCTTATGGTAAACCATTCAGATCCAACTAAAGTTCAAGAGACTATTAATAGGCGCTCGGAAAACCACAAAGTGTGTCTTCAGGATTTGCTGCACGTGGGGCTATTATTTTAATTTCGGAGTTAATGCAGGTTCTAACTCATGATAACAACGACTTTATGAAGACAGGAGCTGGATAACAAAGCTATTATCATCCTTTACTGAATGGTTCAGAAATCATACTGCTTTAATCTCTTTTTAATATTTCTTTTTTGTTCTCTGACTTTTTGAAAAATGTTTTATAATTCAGGAATGTAAGCCATCTTTGCATGATAGAAAGGGAGAGAAAAATAGCATTGTCATTCATGCATGTACTCATCTGATTTATTTCTTCTTTTTTTTTAAATCAGTAAATTCAGAATAATAATAATACTTTCCTTATAAGGCCCATAGGGAGGTGTAAGTGAAATAGTGTGTGCACAGAGCCCAGCAGAGAACCTGCCAGCAGAAGGTAATTGGTGAATGTCAGTTCCATTTTCCAACTTCCCCGTTCATTCTCCTCCCTCCTCCATAGAGATTTCATAAGCAAATGCCACATGCTTGGACTGTAATACACACAGGATATACAACATAAAGGAAAACCCCAAGTAAACAGCCGGAGAAGGTGATGGCATCCCACTCCAGTACTCTTGCCTGGAAAATCCCATGGACGGAAAGCCTGGTAGGCTACTGTCCATGGGGTTGCAAAGAGTTGGACATGACTGAGCGACCTCAATTTCACTTTTCATTTTCATGCATTGGAGAAGGAAATGGCAACCCACTCCAGTGTTCTTGCCTGGAGAGTCCCAGGGACGGCGGAGCTGGTAGGCTGTCTATGGGGTCGCACAGAGTCGGACACGACTGAGGCGACTTAGCAGCAGCAGCAAGTAAACAGCAACAATAATAATAATATAGTATGAAAAGTGTTATGAGGCTTCCCTGGTGGCTCAGTGGTAAAAAATCTACATGCCAGTGCAGGAGACACGGGTTTGATCCCTAGGTCAGGAAGGTCTCCTGGAGAAGGGCATGGCAGCCCACTCTAACATTCTTGCTTGGGAAATCCCATGAACAGAGGAACCTGGTGGGCTACAGTCCGTGGGGTTGCAAAGAGTCGGACACCCCTGAGTGGCTAAACAGCAACACTACCTCGACAGCAGCAACAATGGAAAGTGTTACAGTATAAATGAAGTGGGAGGTCTCATGCTCCTCTGGTCTTCTTTTCTTCTTTCTTCGATTCTGGAGTTACGTGGTATTTCTCAGTTGACACTGATGGTGCCTCCCCAACACTTGAAAGTGGTGGGGCTGTTGACTTCCCGGGATGTGAGTGAGGATGAGGTGCAGACATCTGTGCCAAGGAGGCTGAGCGACTTTGTCTTTGGGGAAGAAACGGTTTTCAACCTTCTGTGTTTGGAGGCTGCTAGGCTCCTTGGTAATATTTAGGGAGGCCACATAGCTGGGGAAGGGGATGCCCTTCCTCTGTGTCCCAAGGCCTGGGAAGGGGAGAGTTGCCCTACTTCCTGTGGGTGAGTGTCCAGGGAGGGCAGAGGGGGAGCTGTGCAGGGTGGAGCTCTGAGCTCGCTGTGCTCCCAGGAACCCTGGTGGGGACGGTTGGTGTGAGCCTGAAGGAGCTGATGCCAGGGCCCAGGGAACCGCAGGCAGCCCAAGGGCCGCCAGGCAGAGGACTGTCGTCCCTCGGAGACCAAGGGAGCCTGTACCCGAGGCAGCTGAGAGCAAACCCAGGGAAGGGGCACAGGGGAGCACCCGGAGGGAGACTCTGAACTTCTCCTTAACTTTGTAAGTTTTCTTTGAGCTGGTTTTGTTTATTTGTAAGAAATAGAATGGGTTCCCAGGTGACTCAGTGGTAAAGAATCTGCCTGCCAATGCAAGAGACCCAGGCTTGGAAAGCTCCCCTGGAGGAGGAAATGACAACCCACTCCAGTATTCTTGCCTGGAGAATCCCACGGACAGAGGAGCCTGGCGGGCTATGGTCCACGGAGTCACAAAAAGTCGGACATGATTTAGCGACTGAGTGCACACGAGATAAAATAGACATGAGCCGACATGCAGGCTGACTTTGCGGAGCACTTGTACCAGTTACCCAAGCACACAGAAGGCCATGGGGACGTGTTACAGCCGGGTTGCTCCTCCTGCCAACGTCTGTCACACAGGCATCCTACCTACGACTGTCACACCTTCCTCAGACACTCATTCATTCATTTGCTCAGCAAACTACAAAGTCCCAGTTGTCTCATTTGTTTGTTTTGGAACCTTCCATGGCTCCCGATCACCTACTGAAGTAAGGGCAAGCCCTCCACAGACCTACCCTTATCTTTCTAGTCTTAAATCTCCATCTTTCCTTTGTTGGCTGCACTCCCCAGTCAGAACTGACAGACTCTTCTTGAAGTTCCAAACATGCCCTGGGTTGTCTTTTCTGAGCCTCTGCTAGTGTCCTTTCTTTTGCTTGAAGTGCCCTCCGCCCCATTCTGCCACTCACTGCCTGTGTGCCCTCCTCCAAACTCTCTCCAGGTCCAGGTCAACAGACACCAAAGTGACATCAAAGCTGCAAGGGCTGCAGGAAGAAGAGGGCTTCCTGCCTCTCAGGCTCTAATGCCTAGACCTCCCCCTAACGATGGGGACGGCTTCTCCATCATGAAAGCTTTGTGCTGGGAGAACAAAGGGCCAAAGAAGATCATGAAAGAACACCAACCACACCCTCTCTCCAGCCAGCTGGTCATCCAGCGCAGTCACCTCCAGTTCTGTTTGATGCTTAGTGTCCCCAAGAGGGAGCACTACCCCCAGTGGCATGGAGGCTCCCCACACCTGGGCCAGGAGGAGGGCAGCTGCCTGGACTCAGACAGCTGCCTAGGCTGGAGCACAGTGAGCTTGTGTGCAGCCTGGAGCTGCCCTGGGATGAACCACGTTCAGGCAGTGAGGCTTGTCAGTTGGCCTCCAGGGGTCTTTTCAGTAATGGGGTCACGGGGTTATGAAACCTGGAGAACCACCCTGACCCTCTGAGGCTTGGATATCTCACTGGAAAAGAAGAAGGATGTCACCAGAAAGAGTGGTGGGGAGGTCAGCTTTCTAACTCAGTGTCCAGTCAGGGCCGGCTCAGACACCACTGACCTTCAGATTTTCCTGCTCTTCATTCCTGCTGTCATCACTCCTGTCTTTGAACTCCACATTTGGTTTGTCTCTCTCAAGGCACATGTAGTTGTAAAGCCATACAGCTCTAAAATCCTGGAGGCAGGAACCACCCTGATACATCTTTGTATTCCCCTGCCATAGCTCACGGGATACAGTAGGAATTATTCACTCTTGGTTGATTTGACGGCAGATAATATCAACCCACATTTATTGATACTATTTCTACATGCAGGCATTTTGCATGACTGTCTCGTGTCCGCTTCCAGCACAGCCTCACGGGGAGGCACTCCGGTTAGCCCTGCTGAGGTCTTAGAGAAGTGAAGTAATGGCCTGCAGTCATCTGAGCAAGGGGAGCGCTCAAGACACAGTCCTGGAAGTCTGGTCTGTAGGTCAGCTAGTTGATGCTCATCAGGTCCTTCTAGGAACCACAGTGGGATCGTCTTCAGGAGCTTAAGAGGAATGTTCTCTTCAAAAAGGGATTAAGATGCTGTTTAGTTGCTTAATCAGGTCTGACTCTTTGCGACCCCATGGACTGTAACCCACCAGGCTCCTCTGTCCATGGCATTTCCCAGGCAAGAATACTAGAATGGGTTGCCATTTCCTTTTCCAGGGATTGAACCTGCATCTCCTGCTTGGCAGGTAGATTCTTTACCATTGAGCCACCAGGGAAACCCCAAGGGATTAAGAAAATTACCCCCGAAGACCAGTGATTCCCAGCCTTACCTGCACGTGGGAATCACCTGAGAACTGTGTTTTTCTTTTTTTCAAATCAATATTCTTTAAATTGAAATGTAATTGATTTAAAAATGTGGTATTGATTTCTTCTGTACAGCAAAGTGGTTCAGTTATATATGTATATATACACATTATTTAAAAAATATTTTTCCCGTTGTAGTTTATCATGGGATATTGAATATAGTTCTCTGTGCTATACAGTAGGATCTTGTTGCTTATCCATTCTGTATACAAAAGCTTCCATCTGATAAGCCCAATCTCACACTCCATCCCAGCTCTCCTTGGCAATCACCAGTCTGGAGAACTGGGATTTTTTTGTTTGTTTGGTTTCGGTCTGGGGTCACGCTTCATGCATTTGAGATCTTAGGTCCCCAACCAGGGATTGAACCTGTGCCCCCTGCAGTGGAGTCCTAACCACTGGACCTCCAGGGAATTCCCTGAAAAGTCGGGTTTTTGATGATACCTTGTGAAGCCTGTGGAGAAAAACCTACAAGTGGAACCCCTCTTTATTTATTTATGTATCATGGTAAAATCTACCATTTTATCCACTTTTAAGTGCACAGTTCAGGGACATTAAGTACTTTCACATTGTTGTACACCCATTACCACCATCCATCTCCAGAACTTTCTCATCATGCCAAACAGAAACTCTGAACCTACTAAACAATAACTCCCCTTTCACCTCTCCTCCAGCTCCTGGTAACCACCATTCTACTTTCTGTCTCTCTGAATTTGATGACCCTAGGTACCTCATCCAAGTGGGTGGTATACTTGCTAAGTTGTGTCTGAGTCTTGTGACCCCGTGGACTATACAGTCCATGGAATTCTCCAGGCCAGAATATTGGAGTGGGTAGCCTTTCCTTTCTCCAGGTGATCTCCCGACCCAGGAATCGAACCGAGGTCGCCTACATTGCAGGCAGATTCTTTACCAACTGAGCTATCAGGGAAGCCCCATCTGAACTCAAATCTTGTATGAAACCGAATGTAGAAAATACGTAGCAGCAGGGATACTCTGGTAGGGGGCGTGGCCCTGCCCACTCAGAATGGCCACGGAGGATCCCCTCTCCCCCGCTCCCTGCCGGACCCCAGGGGTTCGGAAGGCACAGCCTGAAGACCTCTGGCTCTCCCGGGCACCTGACATAGCTTTGTTCTGTAATTCTGCCATCATCTTACACTGATTGGGGTTCCTACTCCCGGGAACGCCTGATGCAGCTGCGGGAGGCGTTTATAACATGCTCGCGGGCATCCTCCCCAGGCAGAGGCATGAATCGAGAATGCGCCTCCTGGAAGGCAGCTCTACTCGTCCAGTGGGCACAGCCAGGAGACAGAGGGTCCCTCCTGGACCTCCAGTCCCTGGAGCTGCCGGAACCCTCGGGTTCTTGCCATGCAGTGGCGTCCTCAGCCTCTGCTATCTGCTAGGGCCCCTCTTTCGGGCCTGCCTCTTCAGAGCACCCCACTCAGAGCCCTCTTCTCCGTTCTGACAGAGCATCCCTTTCTTATAGGGAATCACTACCAAATATCCCCAACACCTTTTTCTGTTCTTACTTTCTACTCACTCAAATTCTGCACTCCCCACTTTCCTCCAAGCCTCAGTCTTCTTGCCCCCAGCCTTCTCAAAGGCTTCTTCTGCCCCGCAGAGCTAGGGGAACCCAGGCTCTGGAGCTGCACACACCTGGGTGTGGTTCTTGGCATCCATCTTACCATGGGTGTGATCACAAGGAAGTTGCTTTACTCTCAGGGACTCAGTTTCCTCATCTGTAAAATGGACACCATGCCTGTCTCACGAAGTTGTCGTGAGGGTGATATGAGATGACAGAGGTGAGACTTCTGATGTGGAGCGTGGCATTTAGTCAACTCGCAAGAACTGTTCCTCTCCCTTCTAACCCTGCTTCTTTCTTTCCTTAATCTCAGAAACCCCATCTTCTTGTGGAAGACCGTCACATATATGCAGGAAGGAATAAAGCAGGAGAGAAACTGCTGGAAACATGGATCTGAATCAGATTCGAGAGGACCTTGAATGCCATGTGGGGAATTTGGACTTTATTACGTGGAAGCTGGGAATGGGTTGAACTGTGTCTCAACCCCCCCAAGTATATGCTGAAGTTCTAACTCCCCGTACCTCCAGGCGTGACCTTATTTGGAAATAGGGTTTTTACAGGCGGAATTAGTTAGGTTAGAATGAGGTCATACTGGAGTGGGATGGGTCCTAAACCCACATGATGAGTGTCCTTATAAAAAGGGGACATCTGGAGGCAGATACACAGAGAGAACACTGTGTGAAGATGAAAGCATGCAATCGTAAGGGTTAATTTTGAATTTACGCTGGATCTGCTTCTGTGACTTTAACTCTTATTTTGCTGCTTTTACTATTATGTGTGCATGCCAGTTGCTTCATTCATGTCCGACACTTAGCGATGCAATGTACCGTAGCTAGTCAGGCTCCTCTGTCCAAGGGATTCTCCAGGCAAAAATAGCCCTCCTGCAGGGGATCTTCCCGACCCAGGGATCGAACCCATGTCTCTCCTGTCTCCTGCATTGTCAGGCAGGTTCTTGACCACTGTTGCTGCTACTGCTAAGTCACTTTAGTCGTGTCCAACTCTGTGCGACCCCATAGATGGCAGCCCACCAGGCTCCCCCGTCCCTGGGATTCTCCAGGCAAGAACACTGGAGTGGGCTGCCATTTCCCTCTCCAATGCATGCTTGAGCACTAGTGCCACCTTATAGGCATACATAATAGCTACCTAGGGGAGATAACCTGACCCCACCCACCCGTGAAGGACTGTGACCTTCTTGAATTCTTTGTGTGGCAAATGGTTCCCCTCTGCTGCTTACCCAAGAGGCTCAGAAAATTCACATTTGGAGAGGCCAGGATTGTAGATAGCTGTGGCATCTCTGTTTGTTGATATGACAGGAGATATTCCATTTCATCCCACTCATGAAATGATTGTAAGGAAGTGAAACTAACACATCCCCCTGCCTGAGGCTTGCCATTCTGGGAGATATTTGCAAGGATTGAATGATCTTTTTACTTTGCTTCTTCACATCCCTCCCTCACTGACCCGTAAATGAACCTGCATCCAGGCCCCAGGGAAGATGGTTATTTTCGATATGCTAGTCTGCCATCTTCTTAGTCAGCCAGTTTTCCTTCCCAATAAAGTCGGATTCCTTGCCTCAACACCTCGTCTCTTGGACTTACTGTCTTATCATGTGGCAAGTGGAGCAAGCTTGGACTTGGTAACAGGTGGAGATCAGGAGGATGCTTCTGCAAGCTAAGAAATGCCAAAAGTTACCAGCAAACCACCAGAAACTGGGGAGAGAGCTGGAATATTCTTCCTCATCGTCCTGAGCGGGAACCAAGCCTGTGGACGCTTTGATCCTGGACCTAGCTGCCAGAACTGGGAGACAATAGACTTCCGTTGCTCAAGCCATGTGGTTTATGGTACCTTGTCTCAGCCGCCCTGGGAAACATACAGCTGAGACCTTCTGCAAGGTGGGAGCTGGAGTTAAGAAATGACAGCGGTGCTGTACTGGGGGCAGGAGACGGGCTGCGAGTGCAGGTGATGACAGGAATGGGGATGAGGGAAGCCAGAGGCACCACATCTATGGGGGCCGGCAGATGTGGAGACAGCTAAGAGGGAAGGGCAGAGTGACGGACCCTGAGGGCCAGGCCTGGGTGGCCAGCAGCTCTGTCTGTGCATGTTGCCATGTGCACGTTGCCCGGACAGCCGTGGGTTCTGCCTCTTCCGACGGTATGGGCCCTTCTGAAGCCTCTCGTGGACTTTGCCCTTGATGTGGATCAGGCCGAGCCTCCATGCCAGCATGGGACAGAATGCTGCTTCTGTGCAGGTCCCATCAGGGCAGACCAAGAGCTGATCCGTGTGAAGCAGGGACACCCAGGAGGTGGCGATGGTGGAGAACTTGCATTCCTCAAACACCTGGGGGCTGGAAAGGGGGGAAGGTAACAGCACCTGTGTAATGAATAATCCTCCCCCTCTTTGAAATGCAAACAAAGAGCCCCAGCCTTCCAGGCAGGGTAGGGTTGTGGTGGGCAGGTGTGTAGACACCTGGCGCAGAGGAGGGAGAGGGGCCTCACATTCAAGACCTTTGTAGGCCTCATTTCTTCCCTTCAGGACAGAGGACTCCTGCGTGCAGAATAGACCCTTTATTATTGTTATTGTTAGTTTTAATTTTATTGGCGTATAGTTAACGTTTACTTCCCTGGTGGCTCAGATGGTAAAGAATCTGCCTGCAGTGCAAGAGATGCAGGTTCGATCCCTGGGTCAGGAAGATCCCCTGGAGAAGGAAATGGCAACCCACTCCATGCCTGGCGGGCTACAACCCACAAAGAGCCGGACACGACTGAAGCAACTGAGCACAGAAGCATAGTTGATTTAAAATGTTGTGTCAGTTTCAGGTGTACAGCAAAGTGATTCAATTATACAGATACATATATCTATTCTTTTTTAGATTTTCTCATATAGGTTATACCAGAATGTTGAGCAGAATTCCCTGTGCTATACAGTAGGTCCTTGTTGGTTATCTCTCTTATATATAGTAGTGTGTGTCCCTTTATTGTTGAAGACGTACATTTTTCATAGCACTCACTGGTTCATTTATTCAGGGCACATACATTTTGAGCCTTTATTATATGTCCAGCAGAAAGATCAAGTTTAAAGATAAAGAGAGAACCTGTCTTCATGCAGCTTACCCCCCAGAGATAGGTAGGCAGCTAAATATGCAATGTGATTTCTGCAGGTGGCAGATGGCATGAAAGTTTGCAAGTCAGATAATGGGGGAGACATTGCAAGTTGATGGGGAGAGGCCTGTTTTAGATACAGTGGTCGGGGGAGGCTCCTCAAAGAAAAACAAGGGTGAAGTGAGAGAGTGAGTCCCACGGGGACCTTGGGGAGACCGCTGGGGGAGCAGGCAGTGACTCGCAGGCCTGCAGGGAGTTTGTGTTTTGTTCTAGGTGTGGTGGGCAGCAGGGGAGCATGGGGTCCAGGACAGATTTGGCAAGAACAGATGCAGAGAGGGCTGCTCTGTTGAAGGGCACTTTTAAATGCTGGGCCCTTGCGGAGCCTAGGGGGGCTGAGGTGCCTCAAAGAGAGGACTCTACTCGGGCTCAGCAAACCCTCTTCCCGCTTCCTTGAGTTGCACCCCCATTCCACTGCTCTGTTCAAATCAAAGACTAAATAAACAACTGCTATGAGCTGCCTCATGAATAGCCGGGCAGCTGAGGCTCTTCACAAGTACTATGCTGTGCTGTGCTAAGTTGCTCAGTCATGTCCAACTCTTTGTGACCCCATGGACTGTAGCTGGCCAGGCTCCTCTGTCCATGGAATTCTTCAGTCAAGAATACTAGAGTGATTTGCCATGCCCTCTTCCAGGGGCTCTTCACAATCCAGGGATTGAACCCAGGTCTCCCTCATTACAGGCAGATTCTTTACTGTCTGAGCTACCACGGAAGCTGAAGAATACTGGGAGTGGGTATCCCAGCCCTTCTCTAGGGAATCTTCCCAACCCAGGCATTGAACCGAGGTCTCCTGCATTGCAGGCAGATTCTTAACTAACTGAGCTTCCAGGGAAGCCCTGTTCACAAGTGACCCTGTTACAAAGAGAGTTTTAAGCATGAAGCGCCAAGGGCGCTCCGAGTAGAGGGAGGTAGAAGGGAGCTGTCTTGTTGTTATTGTTGCCATTCATCATCATTCAAAGTATTTATTAAGCACCTAATTGAGCCTGATCCTGTGCTGGGGTTTTATTTTACTTTTCAGAGCTCTTAAGGACTAAGCAACGTGCAAACAAGGAAAACAAATATCCATATAAGGCAAATAATTCAAATCATTAATTTTCCTTTTCTCTCTCCTCTTCTTTCTCTTCAAAGTAGTTTCTGACTCACAAACGTCATCACAGATAACTGGTACATGCCAAAGTTTGTCGCTGGGCTGGGGCCGACCTCATTGAAATGACCACCTCATCCCTGTCCCTGCCCTCCCAACACACAAACACGCCGTGCATATACAACACACTCACCACACACACTCACCACACTTGTGCATTTTACTTTTAAGCATGAAGCGCCAAGGGCGCTCCGAGTAGAGGGAGGTAGAAGGGAGCTGTCTTGTTGTTATTATTGCCATTCATCATCATTCAAAGTATTTATTAAGCACCTAATTGAGCCTGATCCTGTGCTGGGGTTTTATTTTACTTTTCAGAGCTCTTAAGGACTAAGCAACGTGCAAACAAGGAAAACAAATATCCATATAAGGCAAATAATTCGTATCATTAATTTTCCTTTTCTCTCTCCTCTTCTTTCTCTTCAAAGTAGTTTCTGACTCACAAGCGTCATCACAGATAACTGGTACATGCCAAAGTTTGTTGCTGGGCTGGTGCCGACCTCATTGAAATGACCACCTCATCCCTGTCCCTGCCCTCCCAACACAAAAACACGCCGTGCACATACAACACACTCACCACACACACACTCACCACACTTGTGCATTTTACAAGATGCCTGGAGGAGGCGGCTGCTGTCCTGGGAGTCATGGGGAGAAGACTGAGCCCTTGACGATCCTGTTGTTTACTTTCAGTTGCCAAGTTGTGTCCAACTCTTTGCAGCCCCGTGGACTGCCCCACTCCAGGCCTCCCTGTCCCTCATCATCTCCCGGAATGTCTGCTGAACTGGTGATGCCATCCCATCATCTCACCCTCTGTTGCCCTCTTCTCCTTCTCTTTAGGGACCTTCCCTGTGGGCTCAGAAATGGAGGGAAAGGAGCTGAAGGAGGAGGAGAGCTGAGGGCAGCTAACAGGCAGGTGAAATCACAGCAAGGCTGCCCCACGCTGGCTGCGGGACCCTCCTCAGTCCCAGCTGAGCCCCCATCTCCTCCCCTCATCCTGACAGAGGACAGGGCTGACCCCACTCAGACGTCACTTCCTTGGTAAATTTCCCCTGGAGTCTTTGTGTGTCCTTCCCTTTCCTTTCCTTCTCTGAAAAACTGGCAGAGCTCTTGGGCCTTGTTCTGGGACTGCCATGTTCAGTTTTGTGTTAGAGATATTTTGTCTGTGGTTTCAATCTGTATTGATAAAATGGAACATGAATGACTCATTTATTTAATAAACACTGAAGGATCACAGATTGTGTCCTGTTCATGATGACTACATTTCGGGGGTACGAAGTCGAGGAGAAATGGTGTCTGCCCTCAAGGGTTTCCAGTCTATGGAGGAGGCCAGACAGTCAGTGTCACCACCTTCAGGAGCCGTATCGTGGGATGCTGGGCTAAGTCAGACCTGCATGGAGCCCCCGCCCCGCCCGGGCTGCTGCTGTTTAGAATCTGTGGGGTCCAAACCCAAAGATGTCAGGCAGGTGTGGATCTGTTTAAATCAACCAAAAGCCTACGGCTGGGGCCCTTAGGTGCCAAACTTATCCTGAGGGGCTGTCCTGCCTCCCCAGTTTGTCCCCCACACAGATTGATTTTCCCCACTTTCCTTATATATTTACAATCTTATCTCCATAAATTCTCCAAGCCGCAATATCACACTGCATTAGGGCTCTGCCTCCAGTGCATCACTACTCTAATTCTTCATGCTGTTTTCAATGATGGAGGCTGGAGCCCAATAAATCACCTTGCACTTCCTAGCTCTTGGTCTAATGAATGTAGAGCTTGGGAAGAGACTGAGCTGGCTCTGGGACTCTCTTTCCTTTAGCACTGTCTTCATTAGAAAAGCTCCCTTTAACCAAACTTGGGGGAATGGGGGGGCCAGGGTGGGGTTCTGTGGGGACAGAGTAGGGAGGGTGGAATTAAACACCAGTTTCCTTCCCTCCCTCCCTGCCTCTTTCTTTTACCTTCCTCCCTCTTTCCCTTCCTTCCTTTCCTTTTATTTGAACAATTCTTTATTGAGTACATACTCCATAGCACTCTAAGTATTAATACATCTTAAATTCTGGGTATCAAATACCTGGGTTTGCTTATTCTATCCTTATATATACACACACACCATCCAAAAGTCATCCATCAGTGCCATCTCTGCTGGAGAGTGAGTTAGTCCCGACCGACTAACTTAGCTCAGCAAGAATTGGTTGATCTGATGAACTCTGGTGAACCCTGGCCCACTTGGAGCTACTAAAGGACTGAGCCACTTGGTGGAACCTGGTGACTGGGAGCATCCTGGGTGGCTGTGGGGAGGGTAGGCTCATGAGGGTCAGCACAGTGAGCATCTCTGATCAGCAAGAAATCAAGGGTTTTGGCTTCTGGTAGAATAAAAAGGGGGCTTTCCAGGTGGCTCTAGTGGTGGAGAACCCACCTGCAAATGCAGGAGATGTAAAACCCTGGATTCGATCCCTGGGTCAGGAAGCTCCCCTGGAGGAAGGCGTGGCAACCCACTCCAGTATTGTCGCCTGGAGAATTTCATGGAAAGAGGAGCCTGGCAGGCTATAGTCCAAGGAGTCACAAAGAGTCAGACACGACTGAAAGAACTTAGCATGCACAGATGTAGACCAAGAAAGGGCTCTGAAAACATACATAGCACCCCTTTCTAGTGCTGCTCAGAATGACCAAATTATGCCTCAGAAGTCTGGGTAAGCACTTTGCTTGTTGGGATCCCAGTTTTCATAGTTATAAAATGAGGAAGTTGTAATTATTCTGCTTAAGAAATTTATTCTGAGAGAATAACTAAAGATTATACACCAAGACTTGGCTACAGGGCCCATCGTAGCATTGCTTATAATATTAATATTAATAGCAAAAATTTGAAAATAATCTAAATGTCCAACAACACTGGAAAATGGACCAATTACATGATGGCGTTTCACATAATGGTACACTCATAGAATAGACTACAATGTAGTCTTTATTTAAAACAATTTTTAAATAAAAATTCCAGTGATTCTGGTGTACA
This sequence comes from Aepyceros melampus, assembly GCA_006408695.1. Lineage (NCBI taxonomy): Eukaryota > Metazoa > Chordata > Mammalia > Artiodactyla > Bovidae > Aepyceros > Aepyceros melampus. The sequence goes on from SJXQ01005237.1 coordinate 466,701, forward strand.
GCAAATAGTTCAGATTTGTATCTCTAGATACATATACATTCTTTTTCAGATTTTTTCCATTATAGAATTTACAAGATATTGAATACAGTCCCCTGTACTATACAGTAGGTTCTTTTTGTTTATCTATTTTATATATAGTAGTATTTTGTATCTTTTAATCCCACACTCCTAATTTATCCCCCTCTCCTCTCTTTCCCCTTTGGTAACCATAGGTTTGTTTTCTATGTCTGTGAGTCTGTTTTGTAAATAAGTTCACTTGTATCAGTTTTTTTAGATTTCACATATAAGTGGTATCATTTGCCATTATCTGACATATTTCACTTAGTATGATACTCTCTAGGTCCAGCCATACAATATAATCTTTAGAATCAAGTAGCAGTATCTGTATCCATATACATCTGTCTTTCATCTATCCATCACCTATCAAGAGAGGGAGAAGGAGACATGAAGACGTTACATGTGATAAAATAGGCTTAAAAAGCTTATAAACAAATATGTGTAGTATATTTCCATTTTGTCTACAAATATAAGTATGTCTATATGAATATCTAGGGCTTCCTTGATAGCTCAGTTGGTAAAGAATCCACCTGCAATGCAGGAGACCTAGGTTCATTCCCTGGATGGGGATCCCCTGGAGAAAGGAATGGCAGCCCACTCCAGGATTCTGGCCTGGAGAATCCCATGGATAGGGAAGCCTGGTTGGCTATAGTCCATGAAATCACACCGTTGTACGTGACAGAGCAATTGACACACACCACACGTGTGAATATCTGGAAGGAGAAATAACTTGAAGGAGTGGGAGGAGTACATTTGGAAGTATAAATAGTGAATGTTTATAGGGTTAGTTCTCTATGTTGAGATTAAGGAGTATTTTAATTTGCTTTTTCATTTATCTGTACTATGTAATAGGAGTTCAAAATTAAAAACGGATAAACTTGTAAACCAATGTTAATAGCAGTATTATTCAATACTACTACTATAATTCAATTATAACAGCAAAAACTGGAAACAACTCAAATGTCTATCCACAGATGAATGGAAAGCAAAATGTGATCTATCCATACAATGGAATATCATTCAGCCTGAAAAAGGAGTGAAATTCCGACCACTATCACATGGATGATCCTTGAAGACATTATGCTGAATGAAATAAGCCAGGCACAAAATGACAACTATTATATGGTTCCACTGATATGAGGTACCTAGAGCTGTCAAACAGAGAAGGCAATGGCACCCACTCCAGTAGTCTTGCCTGGGAAATCCCATGGGCGGAAGAGCCTGGTGGGCGGCAGTCCATGGGGTCGCCAAGAGACGGACATGATCGAGCGACTTCACTTTCACTTTTCACTTTCATGCATTGGAGAAGGAAATGGCAACCCACTCCAGTGTTCTTGCCTGGAGAATCCCAGGGGCGGGGAGCCTGGTGGGCTGCCGTCTATGGGGTTGCACGGAGTCGGACACGACTGAGGCGACTTGGCAGCAGAGCTGTCAAAAACAGACACAGAAAGCAAAACGGTGGTTGCCAGAGGCTGAGGGAGAAGGGAATAGGGAGTTACTACTTAATGAGTATGAAGTTTCTTTTGGGATGATGAAAAAGTTTTGGAGATGGATGGAGGTGATGGTTGTACAACAGTGTGAATGTACTTAATTCCACTAAATTGTATACTGAAAAGTGGTTAACCTGGGAGATTTCATATTTATGTATACTTCACCAGTAAATAAATAAATAGTAAAATGATAACATAAAACGCGGAGGCTGTACCAGGGGCTTCCCATGCCCTTCCAGGTGTAAGTGCCCGACCCCCTCCACCTCTGACAGTGTTGGCCCAGGCAACTTTGCAGACGATGGAGCAGACAGCCAGCTCGCATTCTCTGGCACCTGTGGTAGGTGGCAGGCAGGGTTCCCAGCGCCCACTCTCATTATCAGAGAGACAAGGCCTTGGCTTCCTCCAGGAAGCCATGGCTCTGGCTGCTCCGCGAAGAAACCTGGAAGCTGGAGCAGAAGTGAGGGATGTTGTTTGCACAAGGCTAATTAACCAAATGTGTTTTCCTTGCATGTGTCTTGTGTTTTCACATTAGGTTTTGTGGCACAGAGGATATTAATGCTAATTAAACTCACAGCTTTGGACAGAGCTCTGAGTAACCGACAAGTTACTTCTCATGGAAGCACACTAGTTAGCACTGCTATCCTTGACCGGAAATCACACATCTTTGCAGCCCACCAGATGCCCAGGCTTCCAGGTTAGAAGATTTACAGAGTCCACTGGAGATGTAATTCTAGAAACGCTCCTTTCTGCTTTAGAAAGGCTTTATAAGCCTCAGGTTAAGCTAACACCACACTGTGCTCCATCACAAACCCTTTGCCTCAGTCAGACCAGATTCCTTACTACCCTCATCTGTGCCTGGCTCCCTCTTCTCAGCCTGATCTCACTGTAGGAGACCTTTCATGGGCATCTTCATGAAGACCACCTGCAAAGGTGTCTTCAACACAGAACAATACATTCAAGGGTGGGTCACTATAGCCATGTTTCCAGGCAGTGCTGCCCTCCCTGCTGCTGCTGCTAAGTCACGTCAGTCGTGTCCGACTCTGTGCGACCCCATAGACAGCAGCCCACCAGGCTCCCCCGTCCCTGGGAGTATCCAGGCAAGAACACTGGAGTGGGTTGCCATTTCCTTCTCCAATGCATGAAAGTGAAGAGTGAAAGTGAAGTTGTTCAGTCATGTCCGACTCTTAGCGACCCCATGGACTGCGGCCCACCAGGCTCCTCTGTCCATGGGATTTTCCAGGCAAGAGTACTGAGTGGGGTGCCATCGCCTTCTCCAGCTGCCCTCCCTAGCCACAGTCAACTGATGCTGACCAGGAGAATCCATTCCAGAGGCAAAGTTGAGTCATATTCTCTCTGCAGGGAATCTGAGATAGAAACATGGAAAAAAATGGTTCAGTTAGCTTCAGAGCTCTTGTAGTATAGCCACCAGAATCTAGCCCTGCCTCACTTAGGAGAGATTTAGCAATAATACTAACTCCGCTCGACACAGCAATGAGAGGAATTGGGATCGAGTCAGACTCAGAGCAGTAGGACACTTGGGCAGTCACCAGCGTGATTCTGCTCCAACAACTTCGGTCACTGGGTCTCTCTTTTCTTAAGTTCAAACTTTCAGGAGAACCTGGCCAGCTCAGCTTGGGTCAGGAGTCTACTATAGGGACAGTCAGGGGGCAGAGACAAGATCATGGGGCAGAAATAGATACAGGATGCTTATCTCTGAGTTTTAGGGGATCTTCCTGGAGAAGGGGGCACTCTATGGGCCAGATCATCCTTTGAGAGTTAAGTATAGAGATGGAGCACAGGAAGGCTGTCTGTGGACAGGGAGGAATGACCCCAGTGTATGGAGAGAAGCAAATGTGGGAGAGAAGGTAGAGCTGAGGGCGGGGGAGGATGAGGAAGAAGGTCACTCTCACATCTGAAGTCCAGGGATGTTGTTCCAGCCCGCCACTTTGAATCCCAGTGTCTGTGGCCACCGCCTCAGTGACTAAGCTCTTTTTAATTTTATATTGGAGTGATAGTTGATTTACAGTGTTGTGTTCATTTCAGCTGTACGGCAAAGTGATTTAGTTGTACATACTCATATATCTGTTCTTTTTCAGATTCTTTTCCCATCTAGGTTATTACAGAACAGCTCTTGATAAAACCATTTTGCACCTGTTATTTGATCACTTCCCTCTTGAGAAGGCTTAGCTGCCTGTGAGTCTGGAGGCATTTGTGAGTCCTGGGCAGAAGGCAGGATTTGTTCTTATCTGATCACAACCATTTGCCTGGCTGTGCGGCAAGGGCTGTTAGGCTGAAACTTAATGCTAAAGGCGACTGTGTCCATGCCTACCTCCCACCTCCTCTCAGCTTCACCAGGCTTCTGGAAACTGAACAGAAAGGACTCTCTGTGCCCCTACAGACATGAACAAGGCTTAGTACTTCTGCAGGGAGCTACTGACTTTCCATTCTAAGTCTTGAGGGCCAGATGGATGTTCCTCAGGGAACAAGGTCCCGAGCGGTCCAAATACCAAGTGCTCAGATGCTGCCTCTGGGATGAAAGGACGAAACTGTTTCACGTACTTCTTGGCATGTACATGCATGCTCAGTTGCTAAGTCATGCCCGATTCTTTGTGACCACATAGACTGCAGCCTGCCAGGCTCCTCTGTCCTGGGATTCTCCAGGCAAGAATACTGGAGCGGGTTGCCATTTCCTCCTCCAAGGGATCTTCCTGATGACTCAGGGATTGAACCTGGGTCTCCTGCATAGTCTTCTCAGCATTTCTTCCTATCTTGCCAGTTTCTGGCTTACAGCACATGTCACTCAAATCCCCTGTAAACTGCCTGCCACTGTGCCACTTTTGAAAGAATGGTGCCTGGGAAGAATCAGAACAAATGGGGAGAAACAAATGGGCCCCCCCTGTGTGGGGCGCAGAATGAAGACTGGGCGCAGACCACACCTTGGGAGGGGCAGTCCCATGGAGAAGGGAAGGGGGTGTGATGAATCACAAACACACACCAGGGAAGGGGTTACTGGTTTGGAGGGTGGATTCAGTGAGTCTGGGGAAACTCCTAGGTGTGCTTGCTTAAAAGCTGAAGATTGCATCTGGAGGGCAGGAACAGCTGTGGCTTGGTGGGTAGGGTAATAGACATGAAGAACATCCAGGTGTGGTGGTCAGTGGGCCCTGGGAATCCTGCACAGAGCACACTGGCGCAGGTGAGGGCTGGTCTCCAGGAAGCTGCCGAGAAGGTGGTTTTGAGGAGACGGCATAGAGCAAGGATTCAGAACTGGGGATGGAGAGGCAAGGTGAAAAATCACAGATGCAACTGAGCATTTGCCAAAAGAAAGATAGGCAGCTGGCCAAGGTCCGTCACCAGGGCCCCTGCTGTGTCAGGGCCAGCGGCTCTCCAGGCTCCTCACTGAGTGTGAATTCACTTTGGGGCATCAGTGAGAGGCCCAGACCTGAGTGGAGGGAGGAAATGAAGCCAAGGTCTAGGTGCGGTTTAGGAGTAATCTATGGATTTCCCTGGTGGCTCAGCTGGTAAAGAATCCACCTGCAATGTGGGAGACCTGGGTTCGATCCCTGGGTTGGGAAGATCCCCAGGAGAAGGGAACGGCTACCCACTGCAGTATTCTGGCCTGGAGAATTCCATGGACTATGTAGTCCATGGGGTCGCAAAGAGTCGGACGCGACTAAGCGACTTTCAGTTTCACACACAGAAGATGAAGGTCAGGGGCAGGGAGGTGCGGAAGAGAGAAAGGAATGGGAGAGCTGGGATTCTAAGAGTGTCGAGAAGCTGATGCTCAGGCTCCCCTCCTTTGAGCACCATCTTCTCTGTCCGCCTGGTAGCAGTGATAGACTCCCACCAGCCACCTTTATACCTGTTGCCCTTGCCCACTGGCCCCATGATTGTCTCGGGAGTGGGCACCTCCAACTCGGGCTGAAAGAAGTCCTTTCATGAGTGTTTAGGATAGAGACTAAGGGACTCTAGGCGTCATCTGGGTTGTCTCCTTGCAGAGTTTATGTCAGTGCTAAGTAGCATAAGCAGTGTTTCCTGCAGGTGACAGAACAGCAAAGAAAGTTACTTTGCAGAGAGAGGGAGAGATGAAGAAGCAAATACACAGACAAGGACAGAGCAGGGGGAGAGAAGCAAAGTCACTTTCCTTTCGTTTTCTGAACTATTTCTGAGGCTCCAGACACCTGTGGCCTTGGGTTCCTTTAGGATACCCTGAATTCTTTTTTTATGCACCAAATAACATTTTTTCTTTTCATTATTTTTACTTTTTTAAAAAGCTTTTAATTTTGTATTTGGGTATAGCTGATTAACAAATGATGTTGTATAGTTTCAGGTGCACAGCGAAGAGACGCAATTGTCCATATATGTGTATCCATTCTTCCCCAAACGCCCCTCCCATCCAGCCTGCCACACTAACATTGAGCAGAGTTCCCTAAGCTATATGGTAGGTCCATGTTGGTTATCCATTTTATTTTATTTTTTTATTTTTTGGGTAATTTTATTTATTTATTTATTTTTTAAATGATATTATACATGTTTCAATGCCAATAGCAGTGATGCACCAAATAACATTTATAAAGTAAAAATTATAGAAGATACAAAGATCAGTAGAACTATTTAAAACAATGGGGCTTGGAACTCCCCTGGTGGTCCAATAGCTAAGACTCTGTGCTCACGATGCTAGAGACCCAGGTTTGATCCCTAGTTAGGAAACTGGATCCTCCATGCCTCAACTAAGACCTGACACAGCCAAAAAAATAAACATAAAAAATAGAATAATAGCTCATGGTAGCTCAACTAGACAGAATACATTTTTTAATTTAAAAAATCTGTTTTGGATTTAAACTTTTTTTTTTTTAATTGAGGTATATCTGCTGTGTGAGTTTCAGTTGTACAGCAAAATGAATCAGTTATATATATATATACATAATTCTTCTTTAGATTAGTTTCCCTCATAGGTTATTACAAAATATTGAGTATAGTTTCCTGTGCTATACAGTAGGTCCTTGTTGATTATCTCTTTTATATATACTAGATTGTACATGTTAATCCTAAACTCCTAATTTATCCCTCCCCCACCCCTCTCCTCTTTTGTAACTGTAAGTTTGCTTTCTATGTCTGTGAGTCTATTTCTGTTTTGTACGTAAGTCCATTTGTATAAGTTTTTAGATTCTATATGTAAATGATCTCATCTTACATTCGTCTTTCTCTCTCTGGTTTGTCACCTAGTATGATAATCTCTAGGTCCATTCATGTTGCTGCAAATGGTATTATTTCATTCTTTTCATGGCTGAGTAATGTTCCATTGTATATATGCACCATATCTCTTTTTTTTAACCACATCTTTTTATCCATTTATCTGTCAATGGGTATTTAGTTGTTCCCATATCTTGGTTATAGTCAATAATGCTGAAAGAACACTGAGGCACATTTACCTTTTGAAGTTATGTATCTAGAGAAAACTAGAATATCCTGCATTTCTAACAGGGCTTATATTGCCCCTGAGGAGGCAAAAAAGCCTTTCATATTACAATGGTTTGTGGCCCTCCAAGCCCTCCAAGGGCCATAGTACATAAACAGATACAGAATATATCTGCAGTATTAAGATTGAATGAGGTCAGGGGAGCCGATCGCCACACAAAGGTCTCTGAAACAGTTCCTGAGAGAGGGTGACAAAAAAGGTTGACAAACTGGGCTCTAAATCATTGGAATGAACCCCCACCACTATCCTGCCACCTCTTTGTTACTCAAGATGGCTGTTAAGACTTTGAGTCCCAGTAGCCTTAACTGAAACGGCCATCCTTGGCGTGGTCCCTCTGGAGGGCTGGGAGGAAGAGGGGCTGTGGGGAACCAAGTGGCTGAGCAATCCCGATAACATGGAGACCCCTCAGGGCGATCAGCATCAGACTAGGGCCAAGACCAGGGCAGGGCACTCAAGAGGCAGCTGGCACAGAGGAGTGGAGCCGTGGGCTTGGCCAAGTTGTTCACGGGTGCCAGTGGTCAGAGAAGTTCCAGGAGCAGGGGGCTGAGGTACCCTCCACACAAGGTTCTCACAGTCACACCCGCTGCAGACTTGCTGGCCTGGGTCACGTGATCAGGCTTCAAGGTCACTTTGAGCCCTGGGTGGAGCTGGGCGGTGCTGGCTCGGAAGCCCCCAGGACAGGAAGTGGAGATGCAGCCCAGCCCAGGCCAGATGGACCCACAAGGACCCCAGACCTGACTCAGGCAGGTGTTGGCACCGGGACCTGTTTTGTATTGTTTTAAACAGCTTTTTTGAGATATCACTAGGATACCACGTGTGTGTGCATGTTCAGTTGCTCAATCATGTCTGACTCTGTGACCCCATGGACTGTAGCCCACCAGGCTCCCTGTCCATGGAATTTTTCAGGCAAGGATACTGGAGTGGGTTGCCATTTCCTTTTGCGGGGGATCTTCCTGACCCAGGGATCAAACCCACATCTTTTGCGTCTCCTGCATTGGCAGGTGGATTCTGTACCACTGCACTACCTGGGAAACCCCTCACATACCATATATGTCCCCTATTTAAAGTGTGAAGTTCAATGGTTTTTAGTATATTCACAGAAATGTGCAAATATCACCAAGATTTTAGAACATTTTTAGAAAATTTTAGAACATTTTCATCACCTCAGAAAGAAGCCTTGTACCATTTAACTATCACCTCTCATTCCCTCACCCCCTTTCCAGCACCAGGCAAATGCTAATTTGCTTTCTGTCTCTATAGATTTCTCTGTTATGGACTTTCAGGCAAATAGAATCATAATATATGTGGTCTTTTGGGTCTGGCTTCTTTCACTCAGAACCATGTTTTCAAGGCTCATCCAAGTTGTGATAAGTATCAGTACTTCACTCCTGTTTATGGATGAATAATACTCCATTATATGAATATACCACATTTGGTTTATCCATTCATCAGTTCTCATTTGGGTTGATTCTACTTTTGCCCATTATGAATAGTACTGCTATAAACATTTGTGTACAGGTTTTAAGGTGGACATATGTTTAATTTCACCTGAGAATACATGTAGGAGTATTGCTCAACCAAATGGTAACCTATGTTCATTGAAGAAATTTACAGAGTGCTTTCCAAAGTGGCTGTGCCATCCTGCGTTCCCAGCAGCAGTGTAAGAGGATTCAGATTTCTCCCTATCCTCACCCACACTTGCTGTCATCTGACTTTTTGATTCCACCCCTCCTCATGGCTATGAAGTGTTATCTCATGGTTTTGAACCAGCGTCCAGTTTTGCAGGTAGGAGATGGTGGCAGGAAGAACTGAGCAAACCAAAATACTTGAAGGTGGGTGGACAATGACTGTGGAATATTCCCAAGTGATCAGTCTACTGAGGGCAGGACCCAAGCTGAGGGGAAAAGAATAGGAAAATGAGTCATTTCCCCAATAGAGATGGGAGGGATCTGGGGCTCCAACGAGGTGGGCTTAGAGATCAGGTCAGATTTTAGAATCAACAGAGAGTCCGAGCAGCTTAGGGAAACTGAGGCAGAAGCTCTGTCAAATGGGTAGCAGATAGTATAGAGACCACCTCTCCCTACCCCTGCTCTTATGGTAGACATCATTAATCTATCATTCTTTTCTGCTAAGCCCAGAAATAATCTCAACCCATCATTCAAGGCTGTTACTCCCAGTGGAAGGCTTCCCTGTAGCTCAAACAGTAGAGAATCTGCCTGCAATGCAGGAGACGCGGGTTCTATCCCTGTGTCGGGAAGATTGGAGAAGGGAATGGCAACCCACTCCAGTATTCTTGCCTGGAGAATCCCATGGACAGAGGAGCCTGATGGGCTACAGTCTGTGGGATCACAAAGAGTTAGACACAACCGAGCGACTAGCACTACTATACTACTTCCAGTGGATAAATTTTGGCATAAGCTACTTGTTGCTTACCTAGAGTACTCTTTATCCCTAGATGAGGCTCACCCAGGGAGCAGGGAGTGGGAGGCCCTGACTCAAGAAGCACTCAGGGCTTAGGGCTGGAGTCTGGGGCAACAGGGCTATTGCTGGAGCCACTGCAAATGAGGGTGAGTGGCCAGTGGGCTCCATGCCCTGATCAGACAGGCTCCTGTTTGGGTAGTAGAGCTGAGCAGAGGTTAGGGAACAAGCAGAGGCTGAAACTGACTGCCCTCTCCAGTGCTTAATGATGACCAGGAGGCAGCTGGTCTGATAATCAGAGCGTGTGATGGTCCTACCAGGAAGCACTGCTGCTCTCACAGGGCCATCTGACTTAGGGAGAGAGCTCAGTATATAGGAGGCTAGTGGTGGGCATGAGTGTGTCACTGGGCAGTAAGGGACACCATTCAGGACAGCAGATCAGTAGGCCCAAGGGCCAGGCATCCCCAGCAATGTAAGGCCAGAGAAGACAGATAGTCTAGGGCAAGCTGAGGGGTCCCTGGGGTCAGTTCACCCGTTTCTTAATTCACAAAGCAAATTTCTGGCCGAAAAGGTAAGATGTGAGGCATATGATATGCTCCGAGCTGGCATCCTAGGAAGAGTAGATGAAGAGTTGGAGTCTCCAAGTCTTTGAGTTGAAATGGGGAAGGGAATTTGGGAGCAGCTACTGTATTTTCAGTATCATTTTTCCCCTTTGGGTGATCCTATGTTGCACATAAGAGTGCATTTGATTGATGCTCTGTGAATCCTTTAATAGGACTCACTGGTCCCGAACACAATAAGGACTCACTGGACCCTTTAATAGGACTCACTGGACTGCTACATTGCAGTCTTTCTTATCTGAGAAATAATGTTTCAAGAAGCAAACAAGAATCTGGAATTTATACCTTCATTTATTCATCTGTCCAACAAACATTAACAGGATTAGCAACCAGGAATCTTAGAGGGGGGCCTGCCCTCCAGTAAATAACAATTTTTTTTGCACTTAAGTTATGAACTAGCTGAAAAAGAGAACAAACAGTAAGGCAGATGGAGGCCAAAACATCACAGTTAGTATTGATTGGTTGAAAAATGCAGCTTGGAGTAAGAGCAAATGGGCCTGTTAGCTGAATCTTCAAATTAGATAAATTGGCCCAGTTATAGAAGTTCTGGGTAACCCAGGTCTCCTTCCTAAAAGGCCAGGACTGGTGCCAGTATCAGTGAGAAGCCCAGGTCCCAGCAGAAAAAAGGAAGAAGCTGAATCAAGGCCAGTATGCCCAGTTTATTCTTTTCAAAACTTCTAAAGGCATATTTCCTGCCCATGGTGAAGTCAGTTAGTGAGAGCGGTTGCTGACAGGTGTTCACACCTCCACATGGGAGAAGTCCTCAGGAACAGGTAAAAATTGTTCTTTAGTTGCTAAGTCATGTTTGACTCTGGGACCCTATGGACTGTAGCATACCAGGCTCCTCTATCCATGGGATTTCCCAGGCAAGAATACTAGAGTGGGTTGCTATTTCCTCCTCCAGAGGATCCTCCAACCCAGGGATTGAACCTGTCTCCTGCGTTGGCAGACGGATCTTTTCACCACTGACCCACATAGGAAGCCCCCATATTGCTTATCCCCAGATATTCCAGGGTCTTCCATAGTGACTCAGTGATAAACAATTCGCCTGCAAGAGATCTGAGTTCGATCCTTGGGTCTGAATAGAAATAAAAGATGATCCCCTTTGGGGTTTCTTGTGATGGGGTTTTAGCTTCATACTGGAAATTATTCTTTTAATAAGGGACTTTGGTACTTGACTTGTAGACAGAGGAGCTATTTTTTAAACTAAGACTTAAATTGAATTCAGCCCCTGTACATCCCAATGTGCTTTTGGAAACGATTACAATAAAGCATGAACACTTGACCTCTCTGGTTATGTGGAAGATGAACGCAGCTCAGGAGACTTGCTTCCAGTTCTAATTGAAACCATCTATATTCCAGATTCTACTTCTTACTGATCTTTCGGGAACAGCACCCAAGTAGAAGCTCCGTGTTTGGCTGAGTGGGTGTGTGCCTGTGTGTGCCCGTGGATGCCCACGACCTCAAGCCCACAGACACAGTGAAGGATCGAGTGCAGAGTATTGTATAGAGTTCTCGCTGCTATACAGTAGGTCCTCATTAGTTATCTATTTTATATATAGTACTGTGTATCGCAATTCCAAATTCCCAATTTATCATCCCTCCTCCCTTCCCCCCATCCCCCCGGTAATTGTAAGTTTGTCTTCTATATCTGTGACTCTGTTTCTGTTTTGTAAATAAGTTCATTTGTACTATTTATCTGAAAAAGAGTGGATGCATGTATATGTATTACTGAGCTACTTTACTGTATGGCAGAAACTAACACAACATTGTAAATCAACTACACTCCAATGAAAATTAATCTAAAAAAATAATCAAGTGCAGCCAACATTCCTCAGGACATGCAGTAAGGTCTTGCTTGGGGAAAACAAGAGCTCCTAGACTTCTCTGAGACAGACAGACATGGCCAGTGAACTGCACTGGAGGACTTACCAAGGAGTCAGAGGTGATGTTTTAGATTTCTCACCCTCTAATTGTGATGATTAAAGATCTGCAGACTCTCTCTTTTGGTAACAAACCCAAAGGTACACCAGGAATAAAATAGGATTTGAAATATGCAACAGGCAATGCGAATACCCTCCATGGTGACTTTTCAGATAGGGAAGAGGGAATAAAAAACAATGAATGCTAATTAGTTTACATTAATCAAAATTGTATCCGGCTTTTTTTTTTTTTTCCCCTTTTCAGAGCTCTTAAGTATGCCGAAGCAGGTTATTCAAATTTCACCTCTGTTTTTCAAAAATTAATAAGGGCCATACATTAGTGTAACATTCTGCCTGTTTCATAGAATATATTAGTAAAGGTTTTAATTACTGAAATTATACAGTCATAAAAAGATGATTTAATGAAAGCAATCATATCATTTGCATTCTCTGCCTGCCTGCCTGCAAGATACTGCAAGGAGTGGTAAATTAGACTGAAGAGGAGTCGAATAATTACCACCTTTGTAATTCTGCCTGAGGCCACTAGGCTCATATGACTTCAAGCTCCAAGTAAATACCTGTTTGAGGCACAAGAAAACCAGCGTTGTCTGAGAAGGAGGATTAGAGCTGACAATGGAGTCTTAAAGTCTCTTTTCTTTTCCAATATCCAGAGCTTGTCCTTCCTGGAGGAATGCATCATGACCTCATCTCAGATAAGGGAAAATTAATTGGTATGCTCTTTTGTTGAAGAGGGTTTTGTGGTGGTTCAAATAATTAGAGTTGACTCTGGAAGTGATGACCTGGGTATAAAAAGACAGATGATTTTATTATTCTCATTTTCCCCTCACTTGCCACAGGACAAGGATGTGTGTGTGTCTGTGTGTGAAACTGTGCATAAGACTGAGCTGTGTGCTTTGGGCTTGTAAAGCCAAATCCTAAGTGTGGGCAGATGGAGCCTGACCTGCCCCTGGGGTCCTCCTGGACTCTCCCCACAAAGTGGAGGGGAAACATGGTGACACATTAACAATGCTGGTGGTGCTCTTGAGACCCCACTAAAGGGCCACCTGGGATTATTGCACAGTGGTGGTGGTCAGGGGCCTGAACTGGGTTATTCTCCTTAGATTTATACCAACCCTCAGGTGTAAATTCTGGCTTCCCAAGTTACATTCTACAAATCTCCTATGATACCCCCGATTCTGTGCAACCTAGGGGCACCCCTCTTTTGATGTGTCATTGATGTCAGGACTAGGGGTACACTTGAGCCTTTGTTTCTTTTCTGTGATCAAATCAATGGATATCCGTTGTAGACCTACTGTATATAAGACCCTGTGTTAAGCTAGCAGAGTGTGCAAGGGGCATTGTCTTCACTGCATAACAATGCTTTGAATGCAAGGTATATATCATTTGTATACTCAGAAAGAGAGAAATTCAGTGTTACAGGGACTTAATTACAGGGGAAAAACCACAGTCAGACGAGCTGAGTAAAGGATTCTTGGAAAATGTTGCATTGAAGGACAGGGAGGAGATGAAGTCAGGACATTATTATCATTATTAGGCTAGAACACTCATCTGCTCTTGGAAGATGCAAAAGCGGTGGCTTAAAGAGGCTGCTAAAGGCTGCGTGGTGGGAGTTCATGAAGTCAGGACTATGCTAGTGTCTGACGCCTGGGCCTCTACGCTTTGTTCTCCCCAGCGATGTCCTATTAGGGCTGGAGGAAGCTGATGAATCATCATGCTTAGCTCTGAGCTTTTGGGGATAAGCAAGCCGCTGGGTCCAGAGAAGGGAAGTGGCTGGGCCAAAGTCAGCCAGGGACAGAGTCAGGGCTGAACTCTGGCAAGAAGACAGGCAGCTAAGGACAGTCACAGAGGTCATGCCGTGTTGGGAACAGGGGTCGCAGGGCTGGGCAGGTTCTTGCTGATGTCAGTCATGGTCTCTAGATGGAGGAGGCCCATGGGCACTGAGAGACCTGGGGGAACACACAGGTATACTGATTAGAAAGTGAGGAAGGGGGACTGAGAAAAGAGACAAGCTGTTTCAGTACTGCAGAAAGTACAGAAATATATATATATATATAGATATACAGGCCCCCCACTCACTGGGGGCCTGAGCTGCTCCTCTCTCAGTCTGGGAGGTCCACTGAGCTGGGTTGGGCCGGAGTGCACCCTTGGTACTAGGTTGGAGGTGCCAAGGGTGGTTATGGACCCAGCTACTGGCAGCTGAGGGCTATTCTGTGCCCATCACTGTGCAAAGAGGCCAGACAATCAGAAATCTGCCTAAGAGAAACAAACAAACCAGAAAAGAAATCTGCCCAAGGAACTGAGGAGGAAACCCTGGAGACGGAAATGGCAACCCACTGCCAGTATTCTTGCCTGAAACATCCCATGGACAGAGGAATCTGGTAGGCTACAGTCCATGGGGGTCACAAAGAATCCGATAGAACTGAGCGACTACACAAGGAACTGAGGAGTTGCTGCTGGTGAGAAATCCTCAGGGAAGACAGTCAGTTAGCCAGGTTTGGGTTAGTGCTTCAAGGGGAGGGCAGCTGTGCCATGCACTGTTCTAAGCATGCTACATATATTAATTTTTAAATTCTCCCACTTCTGAAGTGTTAAGCCTTCTATTACCAGGTAAGGAAAGGGAGACACAGAGCGTTTCAGTAACTTGAGTGGGAACACATCGTGAGCAGCAGAGGCAGGCTTCAAACCCAGAGCTTTCCTTGTCAACAGCGAGGCTACACTGCTTGGCATAGTACAGTGGTTGTCACTCCGTCACATGTCTCCCTGCCAAGTCCCCGAGGACTGAGTTCAGTGGTGGAGCCAGAAGAGTAGGGAGCTGCAGATAAAGACTGAAGGTTGTTTTCCTTAAACATTTCAGAGAGTCCAGGACAGAGGTCAGTGCTGCTGTAGTACCTACATGACAAACCACAAAGAGGGAGAGAGTTAGGTGAATGAATAAAGAAGGTGCGGTTCATATAGACAATGGAATATTTGTTGTTCAGTTGTTCAGTTGTGTCTTCTGATTTTTTGCAACCCCATGGACTGCAGCATGTCAGGCTTCCCTGTCCTTCACTATCTCTGGGGTTTGTTCAAACTCATGTCTGTTGAGTTGATGATGCCATCCAACCATCTCATCTTCTTTCGCCCCTTCTCTTCCTGCCCTCGATGTTTCCCAGCGTCAGGGTCTTTTTCAATGAGTCAGCTCTTTGAATGAGTAATGGAATATAACTCAGTCATAAGAAGGGATGAAACTGGGTCATTTGTAGAGGTATGAATAGACCTAGAGTCTGTCATACAGAATGAAATGTTAGAAAGAGAAAAGCAAATTTCATGTATTAACGCATATGTTGCTTCCCTGGTGGCTCAGATGGTAAAAAATCTGCCTGCAATGTGGGATACCCAGGTTTGATCCCTGGGTTGGGAAGATCCCCTGGAGAAGGAAATGGCAACCCACTCCAGTATTCTTGCCTGGAGAATCCCATGGGCAGAGGAACCTAGTGGGCTCCAGTCCATAAGGCTGCAAAAGAGTCAGACATGACTGACTGACTGAGCAACAGAGCAATGCATATATGTGGAATCTGGAAAAATGGTGCAGATGAACCTATTTTCAGGGCAAGAAGAGAGACATGGACATGTGGACACTGGGGGAAGGGGAGGGTAGGACAAACTGGGGGAGCAGCATTGCTACGTATACACGACCATGTGTAAAATAGATGGTGGGAAGCTGCTGTGTAGCAGAGGGAACTCAGCTTGGTGCTCTGCAGTGACCTAGAGGGGTGAGATGGGGTGGGTTGGAGGCAAGTTCAAGAGGGAGGGGATATATGTATAATTATGACTGACTCACCTTGTTGTATGGCCAGAAACCAACCCAATACAACACTGAAAAGCAATCATACTCCAAAAAAATATAGCACGGCTCTAAGCAGTGATGGCATTACTCTCAGGAGACTATGACTGTGCCTGGTGATTATGGCACTTCTCAGAAAAAAGGGCTGAGGCTGACTCCCAAGCACAGGTGAGACAACCCTAAAAATACCGTATGGCAGGGAACAAGGGGAGTGACTCAGTAGCTGGTGCCCATTACCGTGGGTTGCACATGCAAAGCTCCTGTATTTCCGGGTCTCTGGAAGTTTGCACTGAGCTGTACCAGCTGGTTCCAGGTGGTGGCACTGGCCTTCACTTGGGGGCTTGGCAGGTCTGGAGAATGTTTCTCCAGCTACAGCAAGGGGCCCACAGCTTTGCTGGCAAGTGCTTACTTGACCAAGAGATGCGTTGTTGGCCTCAGGTCAAGAGCAACTCCAGGGTGGCGGATGCTGAGCTGTACTTCTGGACTCTTCTTCTCAAATGAGAGATTTATTCTCCCCACTGCTGCCAGTTGACAGCCAAGGACTGGGAACTGCCCTCAACAGAAGACAGCTGCCTCACCCAAGTTCATGCCCCTTCCCGGGGCTAGTCGGCATCCGATGACTGGATGAATCGGGGTACAATGACCTGGGACCTTTGCCCATCTGGGGACAACCCTGAAGGGCTGCCCCAGCTCCAGAGCTCCAGGTGGGAATGGCTGAGGCTTTCATTGTGTCTTTGTCACAGCCTACCCCTCCCTCGGCTCAGTCCTGCTTCACCCCTCCTGGGAAGCAGCCCCAATAAGTGTCCATCTCCAGGGTAGCTTTAACACTCAACATGTGAACAAGGGTCAATATAGAGACTATATGGCTCTCTTTTAACTCTTGTAGGAAGTCTAAGAAAAAGAGTTAAAGGTAAGGGTTAGAGATCTGAAGCTGAAAGACTCTGGCCCCTGTTCCCCACCCTACACCTCGAGTTTGTGGAATCTCGAGGTGCAAGAACTCTGCAATGGCTGTCCATGTTTCCAACTGGGGGATGATTAAAACAGTAAAATATTTGAAAAATATGGTTTCTGATTAGCCAAATTAACTGAATGATTGAAAAAAGAAGTATGTATACAATACAAATCAGTCCTAGGAATGACATGATAATAGAAAATGAGGACAAGCATTAGAAAACAGGAGAATGCAGGATAAATGCAACCCTGGGCTCGATAAAGGACAGAAATGGTCTGGACCTAACAGAAACAGAAGATATTAAGAAGAGGTGGCAAGAATACACAGAAGAACTGTACAAAAAAGATCTTCACAACCCAGATAATCATGATGATGTGATGACTAATCTAGAGCCAGACATCTTGGAATGTGAAGTCAAGTGGGCCTTAGAAAGCATCACTATGAACAAAGCTAGTGGAGGTGATGGAATTCCAGTTGAGCTGTTTCAAATCCTGAAAGATGATGCTGTGAAAGTGCTGCACTCAATATGCCAGCAAATCTGGAAAACTCAGCAGTGGCCACAGAACTGGAAAAGGTCAGTTTTCATTCCAATTCCAAAGAAAGGCAATGCCAAAGAATGCTCAAACTACCACACAATTGCACTCATCTCACATGCTAGTAAAGTAATGCTCAAAATTCTCCAAACCAGACTTCAGCAATACGTGAACCGTGAACTCCCTGATGTTCAAGCTGGTTTTAGAAAAGGCAGAGGAACCAGAGATCAAATTGCCAACATCCGCTGGATCATGGAAAAAGCAA